>OY821763.1:47251026-47538526 GCA_963682095.1 Potentilla sterilis
TGGTTATACCAAAAAAGATTGATGAAGACATCTTTGGAATTATATATGACATATAATTATGTTTCAAAGTTTGAAACTGATCACCAATTAATCAACATTGATCTCACCTATTTTATTTATGTAAGTGAATGATTTGGATTAAACAAAGTTTTTAAACAAATGAGCTCCACCCACAGAGTATATATAGTTTAATTAGAGAGCTCTAAGTTTAATTGCATGCTTATATGTGTATAAATGTTGAAAACAACTAATGAACTAATTAATAGCTTCCTCTCACGTTTTTGTGGGCAAGAAAAACTATAGGCGATATAATGTGCGATTAGATTTTTACTTTAACTTCTGGTGCTCTATCTTTTTATAGAAAATGTCTATTTAGTACTAATTTGGCCCCCTCATTACCCATTCCAATGATCATCTTATATTTTTTTTTCCTATTAAACATAAAGTAACAACTCCTATTGCCCATTTGAACAAATCTTTTCAACTCTAGTACAATTTTTTTTTCTTTCTTTTTTGTTATTCTGACTTATCTAACAGATTTTTGAATTATAAAGTGCTGAGAAAGTGGAAAATAGAGAAAGTTTGCCGAAAGGTCACCCAACTCCGCCGGCGACCTATGGCCGGTTGCCGGAGTTGTCGGATTCCGATCACTAAATTTTTTTCGCCAATTTTTTTTTTAATATTAAATTACTGACTCTGACTTTAATCAATTTTTTTTTCGCCGGATTTCAGTCACCGAACAGCAATTTACAGATTTCAGATTTCTAGTAATCGAGTTACTGACCCCCAGTAATCAGGTTACTGACTCCCAGTAAGCAACTTACAGATTCCAGATTTTCAGTAATCAAGTTACTGACCCCCAGTAATCAGGTTACTGACCCCCAGTAAGATGATTACTGAACCCCAGTAATAATATTACTGACCCCCAGTAATACCTTCAATTCTTATGGTAACTTGCTGACCCAAGCCGAGGCCCAAGCCCATAACCTTATCTCATGAGGCCATTTCGATGCAGTCGACGTGGAAGGCGTGGAGGCAGAGCGGGAGGAGGCGGAGGTGGTGGTCTGGCTCGAACTCCGATAAGCAGATTGCGCAGTCGTCGGTGACGGTGACGGCTCGGGGCTCGTCACGTCGGAGAACTTGAACCGTGGGAGCAGGAGGCCGCCAGATGAGGAGGGAGGAGGCCCTGTAGAGACTTGCCGGAAAGAAGAGTGTGAGATCTGGAGGCGGAGAGGAAGTGATCGGAGGCGGTGGCAGAGGTAGTAGTAGAGGAGCAGAGTGGCGGCGAGGATGAAGAGGATGAGGAGGATGAGGAGGATGATCGCCGATGACGTCGGTGGTGGTGGTTAGAGTTTCGGTCAAAGTTAGAGAGAGAGAGAGAGAGAGAGAGAGAGAGAGAGAGGATATTAGGGTTTAGTATATGGTAGTTATGTATTTTTACTAAGATTTATTGGAGTAGGTAGGTAACATTGGAATGGGCAGGTTTTACCCCATTTTTGTACAAATGATCATTTTCTCATCTTTTTATCTTATTTGAATAGAGTTTAGAGTTTGATACAGTCTATGGTACTGGGATCAATTATAAGGCGTTTCCTTAATTTTGAGATGGAGTATGCATATAGGGTCGTCTTAGCTATAGAGAGATGAACTAACAACATCCATACACCAAATATTGAAAGTAATATGACTAGTGGTTAATAAACAAACAAACATAAATCTAAAATATTCGAATTAAGTACATTTCCACGTTTACTTTGACAAAGACCACTTTCTGGTTCGAGCTACCAATTTCTCATGAAAAATTGGGAGTCATGAACGTGTGAACAATTTAGATATAACGGAGAAGAAGGGCGACTACACCAACCAAAAGTGTAGAGGAAGGACCTTAGAATTGTTGGACAAGAGCAGGACTTGTTCATCTTCATCATATATATCCGATTGACGCAAGCATAGGTAGGCAGGGTCCTGCTTAATCTTATGAATAATTTTGTAATCTAATCTCTCTAATTGTGTTTGGTAACGCAGCGTTTTCACCAACCCACTCTGCATTTCGCAAAGCAATAAACATGTCTATGTATCAGCACAGTCATGCTTAACACCACCAGATCCCACCAGATTATTAAGGGAGTAAACACTGTTAGATATTCTATCATTCTTCTCAACCCCAGCCACCCTCTTCCTCCTTTTCCGATTTTTCTATCACCCAAGTAAGACATAGAAGTCTTGTCACGAACATTTGAGCCTCCACCATGAAAAAGTAAAGGATTTACAGTCAAATGATTGGTAAGTTTCGTGAGACATACATAAACAGTGGAATGGACGAGTTTTCTCAATTGATAACAAATAGAGGTGGATACCGTAGAATTTTTCTCGCAGATTTAGTTCCGTCTAGTTTCGTAAACTTTGTTGAACTTGAACTTTGTCTTCTTTGGAGCTTCGTTTTGCAAAACAAAGGCCAACCTGTTGGTTTCAAAACAGAAACCCTAAGCCCTAATGTTGCCGATGGTTTCAAAAGCCAACCTGCATGCGGATATATATATTGTTTGGAATACCTTTTGTACGTGGGTAGAGTTGGTCTATCAGTTGCCTATATGACTATATCTAATTGTTTCTCACTGAGTGGTTCTTATTGTCAGTTCTTATAGGTGTTTTATTCTTTGTACTGTTTACTGAGTAATACATTTTTTGACAACTGATTTAAAAAAAAAAAAAAGTTGTTTCCCACTTATAATGCTCTGTGAGTTTGTGGTGACGATTTTTTAACCCCTTATATGTTGGCGATGATGATGAAAGCTAACCATATTCAGAATGAATCAATCTTGGGAAACAGTAATAATATTTGATAAAGGGTTTCCTAGTACTCGATCATAGTTGATTTAATCTTGTTCGAAGAATGGGATTACTTGTGTCCATGACCCTTGAAAAAGAATAATAGACTTGTGTGACTGTGGGGTGTAACATGTTGGAAGAGTAGTTTAATGGGTTTCTGTGAGCAGAACTGTACAGTTGTTTGTTGCAGACTTGCAGTACTGAGAAAACAAGATTCTTATTTTTAATAATTAATAACTCGGTCGATCATAATGCATGCTAATTATTCAATTTAAATTTCTGTTAAACCAGTTATTCTTTTCTTTTCTTCTACCAGTGTTATATTGCAGTGTGACAGGAGAACCACGTGGTAGTGTCTAGTGGTCCTCCCTACCAATGAAATTGTGACACGTGAGATTTTGTAACAGAAAATTATTTCAGTTATTTTGTCGAATACCATTTTAAATTTATTATTGTTTTTCTAAACCCTACACCCTAAATCTTAAATCCTAAAATCCTAAACCCTAAATCCTAAACCTTAAACTCTAAAAGATTGATTAAAGTCATTTTACAAAAAGTAAAATACATAAATTTATAATTTGTGTGATAAAATTTCACGTGTTAAAATTTTATTAGTAGGGCCACTAGGCACTGTCACATGGTTCTCCCGTCATACTGAAAAATTTCTCACATGTGCACATGCATCAAGTTTTTGTATCATATGTTTAAATATAATGCCTAATTAAGACATCTTATGAGTTTTCAACAATTTGTGAAGTAGATATGTGTTTAATAATTTATGGTCCAAAACAGTCTGATAGGTGATCTGCAGAACTCTATACTTGCCCACAAAAATCAAATGTTGTTAATCACAATATTGAAAAATTCAAGCACAATAACAAACCAGCCACCAAAACTTACAACTTGTCTAATTGGTTGCATGAGCAAAAGGGAAAGATGGATGCTAAAATCTCCAAACTAAGGAGTGATATGTACGAGACTAAGTGGGTGTTTGTTACGCAGGAGTATTATGTACCTCCCTATCTCTTAATACTGTCTTGGACCTGTGGGAGTGGGCTTAAGATGCACTAACTTGGGCAATGTTTGGTGTGGTGAAGGACTAACTCTTGTGTTAGATTATTCTTGTTTTAATTATTTTGTTATGGTGAAAAGAGAATGACCAGTTAACGATTAGAAGAGCTTGTATATGTGTTGGATCAAAAAATTGAATGTGGAAAAAGAATAATAAATGATGTGAAGACACCATCAATATTGTTACTAGGTGGAAAATATGTTGCTGATGTAACTAGCCAAAAGCTATCTAATCATATGTACGATTATGCACATACCTTTTGCACTCTAATTTCTATTACAGCTTTGATGAATATATATTTGCACTCTAAGCATCTGGAAGACTGGTGTATCATGTTCATGATTCCTATTTGTTCTTATTCGCAAATCCAAAACGTCAAAACGATTAGAAACAAAAATGTATTGAGATGTTGAAAACTCATAACCCCCATCTGATCGAGAATCCTAGCTAGCGGCCCATACGGGCACACCCGGCCACCTTATAATTGAAATTCTGAAAATTAATGACTGTTTTAGTACAAGTTAATTTCTGTTTTATATCAATTGGTCTAGATATCGATCGAGTAGTGTATATAAACATCATTTGTACTTCAAAACGAAAGTTCGCTCTATATATATATATATACACACACACGTACTCGGGTAGGTACTGGCATATCTAGTGATCAGGATTGGAGCAGAATTTCATGGACTAATTAACGAGAAGCACAAGGGAAAGTTCAGGAAGTCATGATATATATAACTCAAGAATTCATACATAAATTAACTTGTTGGGAGGAGATTAATATATGATTCTAGCATCTACAGTCTTAAAATAATTGTTCTAGAGATTTACTCATCAAATTATACTAACCGGACTGGTTGATCCAGAAGGGGTTGGTTCAATCGTGATCGATATATTCTCATCAACCTAGGGTGTAGGTGTGCATGCTATCTAGTCAAGCTAGGTCTTCCCAAAGAAATTAAAAACAGATGAATTAAGAAAAACAAATAAGGTCACCAACTTTGCCACAATTCGCAGCCGGCAAAGCTATAAACAAGCATACATAGTGGTAGCTAGCAAACCAAAACACAAACAGGTCGATGGAGAAGAGTTCTCTACCAGCTACAGGGACGGACCTTCTCTAAGGCTGTAGCCCGGGTAATTTTTATCAATCAATCATTTTAATACATGTGTAGAGTATGATAGAGAATAAAGTTTCACTAGATAGCCCAACCTACATTTATATGATTAGAAAAAATATCAACAATAAACCTATAGTTTCCACAATTAGAGAGCAGTTTTTTCATTAAAAATGGTAAAATTTTATCAATAATTATGCCTTTATTATACCATACTCAACTATTTGTTTCTCAACCAAAAAAAAACTTAACATTCATATCATTTTAGATAGATTTTTAATAAACAATATTTTACTCATAATTTCAATATTTATATATTAATTAAATAATTTCATCAAATAAAAAAAAATCATATGATAAATTTAGCCCGACATATTTTAAAATTCTGACTTCATTCCTGACCAACTAGCCCCTCTTGGACTGTTTCTTTGAATATAAGCGCAGTGCGTATAATTTGGCAAACAATGATTAGATCATGACTGTGACCCAGGAATTTATATAAGATGGGGAGGAGTATTCAACCAAGTGCTTCTTCTCGATAATATATAGATAACGAAATTAGGTTGATTTTTAGTCCACTTCTAGAATCAGAGACTCAAGTTTTTGCAGGGCTTTCCTTTACAGTGTAAAGAACAAAACCTAAGCAATTTCCTGCTGTCTTCTGCAGTAGCTACAAGGGCACAAGAAAATGAAATTGAACTATTTGTAAAAAGAATCTGTTTACAACAACTACATGTGTGTGTGTGTATACTCACTTAATGATCGAGTTTGACCAAATAAAAAAAATATAAAAAAACGAAAATTCAAGTGCGTATGTGTGTGTGTGACTTGGTCATATATTGACTTCGAATCGATACAAATTAGTGTTAGGAATACAAAAAATAAAATCAGGATCGGTGACCCTGTCCAATGACATCCCCATGTTAAGAAAAATTTGTGAAAAAGAAATATTTCTACTAATTAAGATAGACTGCAGATCGAGGACTCGATCGAGGTCATGCAAGGTCAGGGTGAAGGTCTACTTTTATAAACTAAATATATGTAGCTGCATCTAAGTAAGAGGTAATATTTGGACTGAAACCGACAATCATAGATCATTACAGAGCAATTAGCATGTTAGATTTGCAGCTTATAGTCTAGACTGTCTTGTGGAAGCATCATTAGAAAATTAAACTTCTTGCAGAGGGAAATTGATTTATAGTTGTTGCTGGAAGCAACCTTAGCATATACTATGAATGGCTCTGCCAAATTTGTCTACTGGGTCAATGTTTAAGTCCACCACTTGCATAAATTCTCGATCATTGTCATTGAACAAATCCCACCTTATCAATATTCTATGAGTATGATCAGAAATCATTAGTTTAAGCAATGTACGTATGTGGATTGGTAATTTGTTATATCTATATATATCTATACTATTATTAAAGAAACAGGACTTGCTGGCCAAAACATAAATTTTTTACTTTTATATCCTTGAAATATTAAATAAATTTATGAATGTAACTAATTGTTAGGGATAAGAACGTAAAAATCAGGAATAACTTTCCTCTTATTTTTCAGAAATTAAGTCTCAATTTCTAGATTATTAAGTACCAACTTCTCTACAGGGTGTGAGCAGTTTCTAGTATTTCTCTACTAGAACTTAAATAGAACATAAGTATATATGCCTCCTGCTACTTTCTATTTTAGTGTTTTATGGCTGCAATTTGTCGACAAACACCAACTGGGTGGCCGGGGAAGGCTACCAAACAAGCCGAGAGTGAAGGGATTAGTATATAAAAGCAAGTATTAGTATGGGAAATGGATCATATATAAACAGAGTTGGATAGACATTGAGGAACTTCCAACCCTAGAACCCCCTAAATTCGGTTATAATCCACTTATATTAGGTAAGAACTGAGGGTGTCAATGCAAATGTCTAGCTCCATGCCAGTCCCACCTAGCAAGGACTGCAAGGTTATCAACATTATATATAATTGTATGCAGTGATAGATCGAGTAGCAATGAATCTTAATTGGAAGGCCGTGATTATATTTCTCATTCTTTTCTCTGATAAATCAGTTAATTGCACTAAGAATCAAAGCTTATATCAAGTTTTGACAAGCTAGAAATTACCATTTTATATCTCCCGGGTAGATAAAAAGTTACAAAATCACAACGATAGAGTTTAGATCAATGACAATATTGCCGATTTACAAAATCCCGGGTAGATAAAAACTTTATATTGTTGTGTAGCTGCTGCCATTTCCATCGCAAGCTCAATCAGTTTTTCCAACTAGAGGAATTAAATCCTAGCAGAAGCAAATTCCTAGTCAGCAGAGGAAAATAGTCGACTTCTTCCGTTGATGTTTACTCATCAGCCCAAAGAGTGTTGGCGCTGCCATGGAGTTGGAGTTGGAGTTGGAGTTGGAGTTGGGTTGGGTTTCTCGTACAACTAAACATGATTACTAATCTCACTCAAAGAATTGCTAAGACCACCAATTTTGCCTTTTCTATTTTTCTCCTTCACGTTCAACTTTGCCAATGCTCGTATAAGGAACGATTCTAATGACGGGTTCAAGTGATCGAAGAAAATGAAAATCTTAACATAAGAAAAAAAAAAAAAATATATTCCGGCTGATTTGCTTTCTTAAAAACCATACCTCAATAATGAATATGCAAACTATCTTACTGGCGGAATGTCTTATTTATATAGAAGGGTGATCCCCAAAAGTATGTTGAGTAATACTCGTGGTCATCTTCTCAAATCCAAGTCATGAAAATTGGTGGAAAGTGTTAAAAATCGAAAAGCAAAGTCTAGAGAAAATATAACTAAATCAAGAGCTTTAGGCACTAGCTATTAGAGCAATTTTAGCACTCTCTATTATAACTTTTTAACTATTTTGGAGAGTATATTTAGTTTTTTTTGTGAAAAATAACAGCTATATCAGACTCTCTATTATAACTCTGTGAAAACTTTTAGTTATCTCGCTAGCTAAATTTAGAAAGCGTGATAGCTAAAAGTTAAAACATTTAAAATTTAATATATTCCTTATATGTAATTATATATAATTTATATATGCATTTAAATCACTTTTTATTCATTTAATAAGTATTTTAAATTTAAATAAAGTTAAAGTAGAGAGAACTGATGCAAATGTATTTTTAAAGTGACTAGCCAAAATAACTTTCTAGTTATTTTGACTAAAATTTAACTAAAATATAGCTAGCATTGCTGAAAATGCTCTTATAGTATCAAATAACGCAGATGATATAATTTGATCCTATTACGCCTTCTTTTAATCATTTCGTTTGCGCTCGTCCCTCGTATTATTTGACAAAATCTTTCAGACCTTCTCAAAGCATATGCATATGCCAAGACTTCCAATCAAGGTTAAACTTCAAAGACGTAGCAACCAATAAAATTGGCCACACTCACTTGCAAGCAAAGAAGATTGTCAATTTGGAAAACCTATTTCCCAAACTATTAAGGCACAAAACATGCAACACTTCAGGGCCTCGCTTCATTCCTCACGATAATTAGCCAAGAGCAAAGTTGGCTCTTGGCAATGACAAACATGCATTGTCTTTGCTCTTGTTTGGCAATATCTAATCCGAGAAAAAAAAAAAAAAAAAAGAAGAAGAAGAAGTAAACGATTGAGTACTCATGATAAAGACAAAAAAAATGGTGATTCTCGGGCCAACTATCAACATAAAGATCAATGTTATTTTGATTCTCGATGTTGTTTCGTGCATACATAGTGTTTCAAAATAATAGCATAGCTCTGTTTGAAGTAAGGAAAGACAAAATCAGATATGGAATAACACGTACATATGCCAAAATTTGGAATGAGAAAGGTTATTTTCAATTGTTTCTTGACTCGGAGTCGATCTTTTAGATATGAAAAATGTGCCAAGTTTTTAACATGTTCTGAGTTGATGATGTATTAACATATATAAATCCAATATTATCCAACGAAATGGACATACTACAGCTTCATAACAACCCACAAACCTCTATATTTAACCCTAAAAAAACTGAATTATGTAATTTTCCATTGTCATTCATACGTTGAAGCTTCTCTTATGTGGCGTTTACCCAATTCATATACACCAACAGTCCAGATCGTTTCCATCTTGACTATAAAACCCCCCTGTTCTAGAAAGAAACAAGAAATTTGACAATGACAATGTCTATGCTAGAATTTAAGGTTGTTTCGAAATAGTTGTTCAGAAACGTGTTCTCTTTTTTTTGGTGGTTTTTATTTGGTTGGGAGCTTAATTCCATACGTTTCTTAGTCACTATATACATTCTTCCCTAGAATCCATCGCTTGGAGGAAATTTGAGTTACCTTCATTCATCACTTTTTGATTTGCTTGTTAGTCCTCTATCAATGCATGCATACACACACTGAGTTTCAGTTTCTTGGGAGGTTTTAGAAGAAGAAAGATGGGATTTCTGAGCAGCTTGTTGGAAATCTTTGGATTTGGAATTGGAATTCCTCTTGGACTCGTGGTGGGGTTTTACTACTTCATATATTCGAAGCCGAAAGAAGTAACGGTAAAATCCATCTGTGTTCTTGTCTTCTTGATGATCATTTTTCTGAAGATGTATTAACTGAAGCTTTATTTCCAAGAACCTTTTGGCAATGGTGAAATATTTAAGCTTTAGAGATTAAACAGTCATTGTCAAATTGGTCTTAGCATTGTGGTTGTAGATTTCTATCCAACTAAGTTTTTAGCTATATATATATATATATATATATATATATATATATATATATATATATATATATGACCTTAACAGTTTATACTGATCATGCTTATATCAAAACTTTGAGTTTCTGATGCATCATTTCTTGAAACCAGCTGTCTTATCATATTCATAATAAAATTAAATGATGGAATTCAAAGCTGATCAGGCTTCACTCCTCAAATTTCAATATAGGAATGTTTGGAAATGCAATGCATATATTTTTCTGGAAGTTGAGAACAAGCTAAACTCATTTCAAACACTATGCAAAAGATGGTAGAATGGTTCCATTTTGGTCTGTAATTATTATGATCAAGGTTATTTTCTGACTTCATTAAAATGGAATCCAATCCATTTCAAAGCCATGTGTAGTGGAGAAACCTCTATACCAAAAAGTAAAATAAAAACAGAACAAACGTGATGCCTATATCTGCAAAACTTACAGTAACTTGACATTTTTAAATGCAGGATCCAGTGATCAAGCCACTTCATAAGTTAGATAAAAGTGCTTTGCAAGACCTTCTTCCGGATATTCCATTATGGGTGAAGAACCCAAATTATCATAGAGTTAGTTTGGCCTTTCAGTCTCTTCAATGTTTCTATGAATTTCTATTATTTTGGTCCCTCGATGCTCCTGTGCATACTCATAATCCAATTCTGCATTGGTTATTTCATTTGTATATGTGCAGGTAGACTGGATGAACAAGTTCATTGCAGATTTATGGCCTCACCTTGATAAGGTCATCTGGGTTTTAATCATTGTCATTCATCCTTTTGTTGGTTCCTATTGTTCCAAATTTGATACATGATTATAATATAATGTGCAGGAAATTACGGGTATGATAAGAAGCACGGCTGAACCTATATTTTCCGAGTACGTTGGGAAATTTCAGATTAAAGAAATTGAGTTTGAAAGACTCAGCATTGGAACTATTCCTCCTGTTTTTAATGGTGAGTTTACCCCCAGCAAGCATCATGTAGTTCACTTGTTCTTGTTCTGATAGTACTTACTCAGGTTAACAATTTTTCAGATCTTAAAGTGTACGAGACTAATGAGAAGGAATTAATCATGGAGCCTTCAATAAAATGGGCAGGCAATCCCAACATAGTTGTAGTCATAAACGTATTTTCTATACCAATTAGAGTGCAGGTAAGGCATCATTCCTTCATAGAAGAGAGATAATTTATATCTTCTTTTATGTGTATACATATGGATGCCGATAATTGACTAAACTTCATTTTCAGTTAGAGGATCTACAAATATTTTTGGCCCCAAGGATAACTTTGACACCTCTTGTGCCTGCATTCCCATGTTTTGCAAATATAGTGGTGTCGTTGATGGAAAAGGTACGCAGAGACACTGTTCAAGAGCATTTCTTCCTTGCTTCATAAAGGTCGACTATTACATATGATCACTTTGTTTCTGAGCAATCCTGAACCATCTACAGCCTCATGTTGATTTTGGAATGAGCATATTGGGAGGTGATATCATGTCTATACCTGGCATCTACCATTTTGTTCAGGTGCTTCACTGGTAATGATACTATTATAGTGGAGTTTAGGTTTTATCTAGATCATCTGATGTTTGGATGGCAAATCAGCTCTGAATTAAACATAAAACATAATTTCCTGCAGGAAACTATTAAAAAGCAAGTTGCAGACCTCTACCTCTGGCCTCAAACTCTTGAAATACCTATTCTTGATGCGTCCTCGTAAGTTAGTTTGTGTTGATCAAATTTCTGCTTCAGTTATATACTTATATTAGCACCAGCTTTAATTTGGAGTTTTATTTTTGTTGATACAGAGTGGCTGTAAAAAAGCCAGTGGGAATACCACATGTGAATGTTGTTCAAGCAGTTAAGCTCATAAAGAAGGATATTCTAGGATCATCTGATCCCTATGTCAAACTCAGCTTGACTGGAGATAAGCTACCAGCTAAGAAAACAAGTATCAAGAAAAAAAATTTGAACCCCGAGTGGAATGAGAAGTTCAAGCTTATTGTGAAGGATCCCAATTCCCAGTTTCTTCAATTACAATTCTGGGACAAGGTTGGTGGACATGATAGGATAGGCATGCAGTTAGTTCCTCTCAACATGCTTACACCTTTGGAGATGAAGGAGTTCAAACTAGATTTGCTCAGCGACAAAAATGATACTTGTTGTTTTCAAAGCAAGAACCAATGAGGGCAGCTGGTGGTCGAGCTGAAATTTGTGCCTTTCAAAGAGGAAAGGGGGAGGTTTAGTGGACAACTGGATATGCTTAAACCAAAGGAAAATGGAACTACTAACGAAAATGGAATGGATGAAGCGTCATTGCCATCGGATGATGGGAGTACTCTAGGCGGAGCTGGTTTACTATCAGTAATGATCCAAGGAGCTGAGGATGTGGAAGGAAAATGTCACAACAATCCTTATGCTTTGATCCTCTTTAGAGGAGAAACAAAGAAAACAGCGGTAAAAGCCTGTTTGTAGATACTCATTGAGTCTTTGTTACATAGGTCTCCTATTAATGATACAATTTGGTTTTGTTGGCCAGATGATTCGAAAATCTCGTAATCCCAGATGGGATGAAGAATTTCAGTTCATGCTCGAGGAGCCTCCTTTACATGAGATAATTCACATTGAGGTTATCAGCAAGCGAACAGGATTTGGTTTTCGATTTAAGGTTATGAGTCCATATATCATATATTGTTACAAATACTAGTAGGCTATAGTTTATACTCTTTGCAGCACAGAATTAAACTACTGTCATTGTGATTCACTGTGTAGGAGTCGTTAGGATATGTGGAGATTACTTTAGCAGATGTTGTGCACAACGGCCGGATCAACCATAAATATCACTTGATCGATTCTAAGAATGGAGTTATACATGTTGAGATCAGCTGGAAGAAGATATGAGGAATCAACTGGAAATTGAAGTACTAGAGGAGAACAATGTTGAACTGTGACTGAAAGTTCTTACAGTAATATACTCTCCTGGACTTGGCATTCCTGTACAACTGAGGGATTCTTTTTGTCTCAGATTTCATTACATTGTACATGCCATTGAGTCGGGAGATATACCAGTTTCACAAAAACAGATGTTGATGACACTGAAGCTGTAAACTTAGTCTTATACTCTCTGTACATGAGTCTAGAGACATACCAGCTGCTTTCATTTTTTGCAAAGAAAATTGTGTGATATTATTAGTACAAATGGGGATTGTTGTATACATCTATTTAACTTCAATCTCATTACCATCCAAAATCTCAATACCACTTATGTCATTACACTAAATGGTTTAGAGCTTCAAGTATTCTCATTCTGTAACAAGAAACCAACTAGCTTTTCTTATGGTGGGTGATTGGCAAGGAGAATACATGTCAACCTCAACTAATCTGAAACTTGTACGAAATAGTGATGCAGAAGAATCAAAGACACCAACATAGTTGGTGAGCCATAATAATCTTCAACTAAGACACAATCAATGTTTTATAAATTGCAGTCCTTCATCTTCTTGAGATTAGGATTGTTTTGACGAATGTTTATCTCCTTATCTGTGCGCATATTCTTCTATGTTCTTCTTGCTGTGGTCAACATCTGCACGCAAATTTGTTGGCCAGAGTTTAATACTCTGCAAAACCATCAGCATCAATATAATTGTAAACAAGGCATGTCAGAATAATAGAGAAAATAAACAAGATCAAAATACTTGCATCGTTTTCTTTTTGTTCATGCAAAAAGGCCAAAGATGATGCTTGGTGACAGAAAGGTGAGAGCTTTACAAGTGTAAATGACTTGTTCCCCTTTTTGACCTCTTTTGAGAACTTTACAAGTGGATATTGCTGAAAATACAATAGGAATTGGAAAACCTTTTCTTGACCTTTATTTATTTATTTTATTTTATTTGTTTCATAGTTGTTTTGATCTCCAAATTATCTTATATTGCAGAGGGACACTCACCCTGCCTGTGGTGAACAAATCATGATAGTAGCAATGCAGAAGTACATACACATGACAGAAATTGTATATCAGTAAGTGAATAAGGAGTGGAAGTTGTGTGCTCCATGACATGCTTAAAGCGAATTGTTGTATCCATTTGATTGATTGAAATTAGAAAGGAAGACATTTTCTATATATTATAATGAGAAGTTAATTAATATCTGAGATTTTTTCTTTTTCATCAATAAAAGTTGAAATGGAAATAAATCTGTATAATTATTGCAAAAGGATCCTTCACCTCACTGGTCATTAAAGAGACACCGAAAACTCAATAATTAAAATTGAATTTTGTTCCTGGCTCTTTCATTTTCAAAGCCAACCTCCTTGATAAAACCAAAGAAAACCTCTTTATTTTGAATAAAATTTCAAAGGCAACCTTGAATTGGCTACTAGCCTACCACACGAAAAAAGGGGTTGCAGCGTCATTTCAGACATTGAGAACGTTACGTTGTTCTGTAATGTACACGTAGTTTACATGTGAGCAAAAACACAGAGAGCTTGCTTTGAGGCAAAGCCAAAGACAGAGAAGCCAATTTTGAAGCCAACTAAAAGCACCCTGTTTTTGTTTTTTGGCGCTCTTACTACTGCAAGCGTTTTCATATGTACCTCCCCAAGTTGATATATTTCACTTAAAAATCACTTCCCTGTAGCCCTTCTCAAATTTACTTGAAAAGTTTGCATCTTTCTGAGAAACCAATACTGTTTGTTGAATCAGAAAGATGGGTTGTTTTTTGGGTACTATATTGGGGGTTCTGGGTTTTGGCATTGGGAGTCTGATTGGACTGGTGGTGGGTTTCTACCTTTTCATCTATTCAGAGCCTAAGAAAGTGAAGGTGAGCTCTGTTACTGACTTGAACAGTTTCATTACTGGGTTTCTGAGATGATGCATGCAAGTATTTTTCTGCAGAGACCAAGTCTTTGAATCTTGGTTCCCGTGCTTTTTCTTGATATGTGATGAAATTGGTATAAATGGTTTGTGATCTGCATCTCAATTGGGTATGAGAAATTTCGATTCTTTAATTTGTAATTCTAGTCTTGTATTTGAGTTCATTGGTTGCAGCCAAATTTGCAAGCTAGGTAGAGTTGTTAATGATTTTTTGATGTGTGTAAGGTGTTGATTGAACCAATAGAGTCCTATATGTTTATCATTCAGTTATTTTCTAGGATTTGAGTAGATTCTGGTGTAGTTTTCATTGCTTGAGTTAGCTATCATTTCTTTTTATATTTCATTATTGAAAGAATGGTTAGAATATGATCATTACAGTCTTGAGCAAAAGTACTCTGAAGCAATTAGGAGAAATGCATGTATACTTTTATGGTCTGACTTTGAGTGGTACTTAAAATACTTGTGTTGCAGGACCCAGTAATCAGGCCTCTACATGAACTTGAGAAAAGTAACTTGGAAGATATTCTAACTGAAATCCCATTGTGGATAAAATGCCCCGATTATGATCGAGTTAGTATCGCCATTCAGTCTTTTTACATTGCGCTTTCGCTCTTTCATTCTCTAACTGCTGGTAAGTATATTTCAGTACTCATTATATGCTTCCTTGTGCAGGTAGACTGGCTAAACAACTTTATTTTGGATATGTGGCCTTACCTTGACAAGGTAATAACACAGTTCCCTTTTATTAAAAAGAAGGGAAAAAAAAAAGGATCGGGGATCATTTTATTTGTTGTGCAGGCAATTTGCTCCACAATAAGAAGCATGGCACAGCCTATCTTCGCAGAGTACATCGGCAAGTATCACATTGAGGCAATTGAATTCGACGAACTAAGTCTTGGATCTCTGCCACCCATAATATATGGTACTGTACTCACTCTGATAGCCTAAACAACTTTACATATTACTTTTCAGGGGACAGAACTATTATATAACTTGCCCCCTCAATATGAAGAAATAGTAGGGCATAAGCAACAAGCATGTTCCGATTTATGGATATTATTTCTCTTCACGTTTTGATATATAAGAATTTGAGGTTAGCATGTCCTAGTCATCAACCCTCATATCCCTCATATTTTTTGGTTACCATTTGAACCATTCAGGTCTGAAAGTTTGTGAGACTAATGAGAAAGAACTAGTCATGGAACCAGCATTTAGGTGGGCTGGCAACCCCAACATAGTTCTGGTGGTTAAGCTGTTGTCTCTAAGAATTAAAATCCAGGTGACAAACTAACGACAGTTTTGAAGAGAAGACTAGGTTTATGTATGTCCTGCAATGTTGAGGCATTATATCCAGAACACTGATTATGATTTTTTTTTTTTTTTTTTTTTTCAGTTAGTAGATTTGCAAGTATTTGCAGCACCAAGGATAACTCTGAAGCCTCTTGTGCCAACATTTCCATGTTTCGCTAACATTGTGGTTTCTTTATTGGAGAAGGTCTGTAGGAGCTTAGTTTTCTTTTCAAATTTCTTTTTCCTTGGTGACATTGAATAAGGTGATTTTCTGTGATCTTGTTGCAGCCACATGTAGATTTTGGGATGAACATAATGGGAGGGGACATTATGTCCATTCCAGGCCTCTATCCATTTATTCAGGTGCCAGTAATTCTTTTTTTGGGTAGGCTTTTGGTTTCAGTCTATAAATTATCTGAATTTGGATAATTGCTAGATGCTGTATGCTCACAATTCTTGGTGCTTTGCAGGACACCATCAAGAGACAAGTCGCAAGCCTTTACCTCTGGCCTCAAACACTTGATATCCCTATTCTTGATGCTTCGACGTCAGTAATTATGAAACTTAGCCTATACTTGAAATACCTATATTTTCAGCTACTTTACATTTCAATTAATCATCTTAAATGAGGCAGAGGGATGGATGTCACAGAGATGAATGGGGGAAGACTCATTTGTTGTACTCTTGTTTATATACAATTAATTTTTCCTTTTTAAAACTTCATTTAGAGCGGCTATAAAGAAGCCTGTTGGGATACTTCAAGTAAAGGTTGTTCGAGCACTGAAACTTTTAAGGATGGACTTCCTGGGAACTTCGGATCCTTACGTCAAACTTAGCCTCACCGAAGATAGGTTGCCAGCAAAGAAAACCACTATTAAGATGAAGTCCTTGAATCCGGAGTGGAATGAGAAGTTCAAGCTTATTGTGAAAGACCCCTATACTCAAGGGCTTGAGTTACAAGTCTATGACTGGGACAAGGTTTTCCCTATACTTCCTATTTCATTAGAACTAAATAATGAATTTGTGAATTTTTTTTCTTTCTTTCCAGCATTTCAGCCTCGTTTCTTAGTATTAAGAAATTTGAAATTTATAGTTGCAGGAAAAAAAAATTGAAAAATTTTCTAAGATGTATGAGTAAGTCCTTTTAGAAAAAGGGGAGCAAGCTGCCCTTAGGTTGGTATTGGTTCTACATCCTTCTTAGTCTGAAGCATCGCATATTCTCACAAATCAAGGAATTGTAGTTCCCAATATCATCAGAAGTTCAACATGCTAGTTGTCACAAAATTGGCCAGTACTAAAACTTTAGAAAAATCATGCATGCAGCCATGCAGCCATGCTCAACCCATGCAAGTTTAGCAGAATTCTTCTGACCTGTACATATTCTTTTTACCATCCTGCTCTATAATGACCAATTCGTATAAGTGACTAGTACACATTCTTTATCTCCATCAGTTAATTTTTATTTCTTTGTGGCAAGCTATAGAAGAGTTTGTAACGTTTGGCATAGACAAGGTTTAAATCAAGGTGGATCTTCTAAGCTGTGTTCTTCACAGGTTGGCAGACATGACCGATTGGGAATGCAGCTAATTCCTTTACAAGTGCTAACACCTGGGGAGACAAAGGAATTGGTGCTGGATTTGGTCAAGAACACAAATCTTAACGATCCTCAAAACAAGAAGCGTCGAGGACAACTTGTGGTGGAGCTTACTTATGTTCCTTTCAAACCAAATAGCCTGACATCTAATGGACCCGATGGTGGATATGGAAGAAGTGAAAGTGGAATTAGCAGGTCATCAGATAGTGGCGAAATCCTGGATGAAGCGGGTTTACTATCAGTGATGGTTGTGGGTGCTGAGGAAGTAGAAGGGGATCATCACAACAATCCTTATGCTTTGCTTTGCTTTAAAGGAGAAGAAAAGAAAACAAAGGTGAATTTCCCTTCAATATTTTTCAGATTTTTTCATTATGTGAAGTTCACTATACAAAAACTTACCCAAATTAAAGTAGCAAGTAAGCAGGCCAGTTTGCCACATATTTGAACTAAGCAAAACTAGCAAGATTCTTTCAGTTGTAATTGGTCTGAGATATAGAGCATATAATGCAGTAAAACTATACCTACTCGGTGATCTTCTGTAACCTAAAGAGTTCAGTTTCTTGAAATTGTAGGCTTTCATCAAATTTTAATGTCTCTATAAGTTAATCACTTGTAGTAATGAAAAGGTTTAAAATAACTGTTATTTATGCACTGTTCAACTTCAGCTGATCTGAACATCTGCCAACAGATATTAGTAGAATGAGGTCCTTCTATATCATTATTTCTTAGTGTAGCTAGCAGTAACTTTTGTAACACTCATGATTTGAGTATATTTGGATAGTCTTAATTTCAAGTTATTTTTTTCAGGTGATAAAAAAATCTCGAAACCCAAGATGGAATGAAGATTTCCAATTTATGCTTGATGAACCTCCACTAAACGAGAAGATCCATATTCAGGTCCTGAGCAGAAGCAGAGCCCTCAGTTTCAGAGGAAAGGTACAATTGTGATCACCACAGTCCCATTTTTACCTATCCACTGATTTACTCCATTTTACGATGTTTAAACTCTGCACTATCTTCTTATGCGCAGGAATCATTGGGATATGTGGACATTAATCTCACTGATGTGGTACACAATGGACGAATTAACCACAAGTACCATTTAATTGACTCCAAAAATGGGAAGTTGCATGTAGAGCTTAGTTGGACTAAGGCTTGAGAAATGGGGGTGAGGCAAGTAATATCAGGTGTCAGTTTCAACTGATCATTCTAATTGTTGCTATAAAGAATTTTACATGAGGAAATAGATGGAAGAGAAAATACAAAGCGAGATTGTTGAATCTTATACATGTTTTGACATTTCAATCTTAGACTAGTTGTTCATAGAAGAATCATCCACTTCATTTTCATCATGAACAATCTTGCTTTGCAATGGAGACTTTTAGGCCAGATAGATGATTTTGTTGTTTTCGCAATTTGAGGCATTCTGAGCAGGAAGCTCTCTCTCTTTTCGAATACAATTCCAATTCCAAAGCTTTTGAAGTTGTCCTAGTGATTGAATTAGGGGTGAGTTGGGACTAGTTTGAGTACCACTCTTGGCAGAGTTCATAGTTGAAACATTCATGATGAAGCTCATGGGGAGCAAATCTAATCCAACTCAATTATACACCCATATTTCTTTCCTTGGAATAGGTTACAGATAATCTCTTCTTTTTATGGGATCCCAAGTTTCTCATTCATGTACAGAAGCACAAACACACAAACATCACTATGCTGAAAGAAAAGAAAGAAAAAGTTGGAAAGCAACAAGCACAGACCCAAAATGAAAGATGAGCTAAAACATATGGAGGACCCTAGTGGAGGCATGGATTAGGTTTGACTTGTGACATCGTAATTAAGGAAAGCTTATTTGTTACCTGTTATCTGTAGTGGATATGCATGGCTGAAACTCCATAGAGAAGAGAGAAAAATCCTAAACAGTTAGATATAAGAGCAGAAGCATACGTCTATAATTTGAACATCTGCCTAATGGGAAAAGATTCTCCCAACTGTTGTATAATCTATTGCTCAAGATATATGTACTGTATTTCTCCAATTCTCCCCACTGAAGTAGCATTATAAAATATTCTCTAAGCTCTCTATCTGACACTAAATTCTGTGCTCCATGAAAGGGAGAACCAATATGTAGGGTCAGAAAACCTAATTCCACATTATGTGGGGTAAAATTAAGATTCATTTGCAAAGGAAATGAAAAGAGGAGAGTTGAAGACTTGGCTAAAGTAAAAGATGAATTTTTTTTACCACTACATCAGAGCTAGAATATGATGACATATAATGCATGATTTCAAGTAATCCGAAATGCAATTTACAATCACTTTCACCTCTTAAGTGGGGAGCACATTAATAAGAGGAGGGATTCCCTTTGGCATAATATAATTATATTCTATATATAAAGGTCAGCTTTCTGGTTGACTTGCCCCAGAAAGTCTGGCAAATTTAGAGGTAGTAAAGGGAATCCTATACCCTCCCCACAAAGGGTTATTTTTTCATAAGGATTCCTTCTTTCTTTGTTAATCCACTCATTGCTAGGAAAACCCTTCATTTTTTTTCTCTCTTGGCTCTCTGTTTGTCATCACTGGCTGAGCTAGTTGTGTGAGGCATGTGTGCTCTCAAAAGGAGGGGTATGAAATGAAAAGGAGTCACTTTCTTGGTTCCTTGTTGATGTTCTTTTGTGGGGGAGAGGAATAACTTTTTTCGCTCTAAAAAGCCTCAGCATTTTTCTTTTAAAAGGGATTGTCTTCTGATATATGAGGGGTGCTAAAGTGGGAATAGGGAACTCCCACTCACCTAAATTCATTAGAATCAATGAATCATCACTAAGCTCTGCTTGCTGCTAGGTCTTTGATTTTTATTTAGTGTTTGGTAGAATGGATGTGATGCTTGGACAGTTCAGTGTGCACTCTCAATTTCAGCAAGCAGCTGAGGTGTTATGTGTATGGCTTTAGGGTTCTTGATGCCACAGTAGACTATTACCTAATGTCTGAAATAATGGAGATACAACATTATTCTTTCACCACTCAGAAACCCATTTTTCAAACTTCCAATCCCAATCCCAATCCCACTACCCCAATTGCCCATTTGCTTATATATATAGAGAACAAAGTACCTATACTATTCCAAAGATGATTCTCAGAAATATCTGACTCAATTTCATCTCTAACAATACTGTTTTCCAATCTTATTTGATTTTTACATGCCATATGTAAAAGACTTTTAGTATACATATGGGTGCGTTTGGGAAAGCTTATAAGCTCCTCTGCTTATAAGTATAAGTCAGTTTTGTGTTTGGTAACACAATATGTAAGTAGCTTTTTGAAAAAGTAAGGGTCATTTTCAATAGAAAATGAGAAGCTGCTCTCACCCACCTTATACTTATAAGTATAAGTCAGCTTTTACTTAAAAGCTCAGCTGCACCAAACTCACCCCTAGTACATCGTTGTTGGTATTATATCATTTTACTTATCATCAAATATTAACATATATTGTATCTTTTATTAGATATTTGCTGGGTACAATTAGAAACACCCCTTTATTTTGTGATAACAGGTTTTGGGCATCGATAATTGCATATGACCTATGGTTTGTCTCCATTACAACGTAGATCCACTCTATGGGGTGGTATAGAGAAGATCAGCTTCTTTAGACTCCTTTATTCCTCACAAAATGGTCCTATTACCAACACCAGCATGTTGCATGCAACTATGCAAGGTTATATAACCCTTTCTTTCCCCCTCTCTAATTTTGAAGAACTTTGGACACTTCCATTGAGCCAAGATGTTCCTGATAAAGTTTTGCATATCCAATAGATTTAAAAGAAGGTCAGCATTACATGACAACCTGCTCAGTCAACTCAATACCAGCAGCTTTCCAAGAACACATGCACCATGCACCAGCTAGCAACATCATTGTAATTTTCAAGCACTTGTTTATCTCGAAGAACACATGCATGCCCAAATGCCTATATATATAGACTTATATACAAGTCATTTAGATTCGACCAAGTCATGGAGGTTGTAGTTGTATATGGGGTTCTGTTGCCAGTTTTTGACCATTGAAACAAATATTGAATTGAAGCAAATGCCAAGTTTGAGGATATGGTATTTGTGCATGGCTTGGTTCACCAACCAAGGCTTTGTATGCATTGAAGATTGAATTACACACGAAAACGAGCAGAAATACGATATTAAACAGAGATGGAGAACATCAAGATTGTTTAGATTTAAGAGGAACATTATTAAATGGAAATTTGGTACATAACCACATATCATACTCGTATTAAGGTTTGGATCTTTGAAAAACACTACGTTTTAGGTGGAGGTTAATCAAACTACGTTACGTTTGTATTACTATGAAAGATAAACATGGGTCTTTTGAAGTCCAAGATGATAATCCATAGACATGGCCAACCCTACTTCGTCCTTCAAAACACCTCTCTTTCCTCTATTTCTCTCGTTTTAATAGAAAATGCATAAATGAGATACCAATGGAGAAAGATGAAGTCAAATTAGTGCAATCATTTAAAATGTTGATGCAACAAAAAAATACATGAATAAATAAGATTAATTAGAAGAGCCATTAGACCGGAGGTTACACTATTAGTTAGTTTGAGCTCATACGTTAATGCAACAATGAATGAAGAATGCATGAACAAAAGTTAATTTGAATAGCCGTTATACTAAAAGTTACAAGACTAGTTGGACCCATACACCCAGTTATGAGTTATGACTCATTTAAGGAATCAAGGAGCCTTACATTACCACCAAATAGTGACATCAAAATGGTTGAGTTCCGACTTAAAATTGACACTATTGAAGTTTTCTCACCGATAAAATTCAATTCGATGTTTTGAGAACAATATCATCGATGTATAGTTCTAACAAAGTATGAAAATGCTACTTATTTGATAAATACAATTTCTATAGCTAAAGTCAAAGAATTATTTTCACTAAATAAGAAATGCTACTTATTTTCATGAAGTATTGCCATTTCCTAAAGTCAAAGAAGAAAGACTTAAAGAAATGATAGGAGCAAAGGCACAAAGGAAAACGAACACAGAAGAGAAAACAAAAGGGAGATCCAACTCTCATGTGATGAGATGATCTCCTAATGTCAACCACGGAGTTGACGAGCTGCTGCTGATGATGATGTGCACGTGTGGCATACTTATCATCATGATCATCTGGGTGCGTGAAAAGACTCATCCAGCCCCAGAATTGCATCATTAGCAAAATGCCACCATTTTGACTCATGCATGGACAACAATGATTCTTCATCATGAACAACGATGATGATCATGATGCATAGCACAAGCACTAGGGGCTCCAATTGGCCTAAACCATTCATGTTCTAATGGGGTTTTCCTTCAAAAGGAAAAACAAAAATTATCAACAGAAGGAAAAGAAAATTATGATCCAGGGCCTCTGGCATGGATGGGATTATGGCATCATCCACTCAATATTGTTTTGAGTATTAATTTATTTGGCAAAGTGATAAAGATATGTTCCTAGTTGAGTTGAGACAGAAGACAGAGGGATTTGACAACCAGCCACTAACACTATAATATACTGCGTACATACTATGCCTCCCTTTAAACTCCAAGATATGATTATGAAGATTGAAGAATGTCATTCTGTTAATGAGGATGAAAACTACATAAACTTCGTGGCTTCATGCTGTAAATGCCCCTTGCTAGTACTGTAACAACGATAAAGTAAATGTATTTAATTCTTGAATTTGAAGATTAACTTAACAAGCGCATGAGGTAAGATTTGTTGTTATATATTTGTGTTGCGGGATAGGCCGTCCGGTTTAATCCAAAGAAATGGTGAGACGGCAACCTACAAGATAGACCAGATCAATGTTATGGAGACGGCAACCCTATCTGGGTTCTTAATGCACTTACATTGATTTTTCTTGGCAATTAATTCTGAATGAACCTAGTCCATGGTATAAAAATATCAGCAGTCAGAAAATGCGGCATTAATTCTGTGGGAGAATTGTCATGGAAATACAGTTGGACATTTTCTTCATGTTCCAGAATCCAGATGTCATGTAATATATAAGGAAACTCAAAGGAAGGAAGAGTGAAAAACTTGAATAGTAGGATCTATGGTTCTGAGAAAAGTAGCTAGGATCCTCAATAAATGGTATTTGATGGAAAATCCAAGTAGGTAGATAATAATACAGAGCAAGCACTTTTCTTTTTTTCATCTGTATTCAACCCAAAACGTGCTTTTACCAGTGGCACTTTCTGAACAGCTAAGCTATAAGCTCAAAGCTCTTCTTCTCTGCTACTTTATCCTCCAATAATAAACCAAGGTCAACATCCTCAAAAACCCAACACAACACTCTCTAACTCAAACCCACCAAGCAAACCAAACCAAACCAAAACGTCTCTCTCTCTCTCTCTATGTTGCTCTCTCCTTCTCTCCCATGGCGGCCAAGAACAGCAAGATGACTGGTTCTAGTCTCAAACCCACAAGAGGACTCAGCTCATCTCCTTTGACATTATTCCAGCCAAACACAATTTGTTACCTCCATTAATAATCTCTCTCTCGGTTTTCGTGTTCCTCCCATTTCAACTTTTCTTTAAAGCCCATTCACTCTCTCTCCCTCTCTAGAGAAAAGAGCCAAAACAGCTTAATTTAAGCACTTTGAGATCTGGGTTTTGTCAAAGTTTCAGTCTTTATTAGCTGTCCTGTAAATTTTCTTCAGCTCTGAGGCTCAAAGTCATAGTCTTTGGGGGGTTCTGGGTTTTGGTTCTGAGCTTGAAATCTTGGAACTGAAAAAAGAAGAAGAAGAAATGGGAAGTAAATGGAGGAAGGCAAGGATGGCACTGGGTCTGAATCTCTGTGTCTATCTTCCCAAAACACTGGAGGACTCATCTCCTTCCTCTCTGGACTCAGAAGAGAGATTGTCTGATGCTGCTCTGCTTTCACCAGCCAATTTTGGCTCATCCAGGCCTGCAACACCAACACCATCCTCTCATGGCTTGAACCTCCCTAGAAGTGGAAGCAAGTCTTCTTCCAAGGTTTGTGTTTTCATCTCATTATCAAAAATGGAAATGGGTTCTCTGTGCTTCTGTGTGTTTATGATTGATAGGTTCTTTAACTTCTTATCATTTTGAGCTAAATCTCAGCTCAGCTTAGCTAATAATGTTGTTATTGGTCCATGGTTTATGATTTATAGCCTTCAAGATTTCCAAATCTTAGTCTTGGATTGTTTATATCAGATTTTAGTGGATTTCTGGGAGCACAATGATTTGAACATGAGAATTTTGGAGTCATGTTAATTTTTCCTGTTTGAGAATGAGGATTTATTGCATAAGTCACTTTCAGGGCCATTATTGTTTGCCTTAATGGTAAAAGAAGACTAAAGAGTTTACCTTTCCTTTTCCTTCTTCCCATAGAGAGAGAGGGGAAAAAAAAAAAAAAAAGGAAAGTGGATTGCTTGGCCACTTGCTGGCCTCATCAGTTTGACTGTTAATTTGCAAGCTTTCTCCAGATTCATCAAATTAGTAAAAGTAAAGGGGAAAGTAGTGTCATAAAGCAAAACCTCTGATTTCCCTTTTGTTGAATGAATTCAGATTGAAAGCTCAGATTCATGGTTTCTCTAAATCCATTTCCATAGTTACTTTATAATTGTTTTCTTGTGATTTAATTTGTTCTTCTATCCCGGCAAATTACCTATAAGTTTATTCAATTATTTTACATGAGAAAAAGGAGGGGATATTTGATCCTTTTTTGGGTTTTTTGGGTTATGGTTCTTTCATTTTCAAGCGGTTTAAGTAAGCAAATTTTGTAAAATGGTTTCCTATCATAAGTTTTGCTCCTTTCCCATTATAACCCTTGTGTTGGATACCAAATATTGACTATTTAAATCCAAGTACATCTATCAGATTATCACTTCCATTGTTTTTTCTTTGTCTGTATGTGTTAATTGTAAATGTTTAGTCTACCCTGTGTCAAAGGGTATTCATTGTGACATTGTACATAAGAGATTGAGAAGTACCCATTGACAAATTGAAAACGAAAAAGTACTGTAGTTTGCAACATAGTTGTTGACATGTTTAATTGGTTTACTCATACTTCTTTTCTTGCACTTGTTTATGTTTTCAGCAGACGTGCTCGATATGCTTAACCAAAATGAAACAAGGAGGAGGCCATGCTATATTCACTGCGGAATGTTCACATTCTTTTCATTTCCACTGCATTGCATCAAATGTAAAACATGGCAACCAAATCTGCCCAGTTTGTAGGGCTAAATGGAAGGAAATCCCTCTGCAGGGTCCCACTGCGGATCCTTCCCCTGGAAGGGCACCTATTGGTCCAGTAGGTTGGCCTCACAATGATGCTTTGATGACTGTTGTGCGCCGGATACCTCCTCCTCGAAGAGACTTGAGCCGAAGGCACATTGTGCCACTGTTTCCTGCCACTGAACCAGGCGTATTCAATGATGATGAACCTTTGGATCACCAAGCTGTGGCTGCTGAGAGAAGCTCTTCCGATAGAAATTCTGCAGACGACAATTCTTTTAGAACTATAGAAATAAAAACATATCCTGAGGTTTCAGCTGTGTCGAAATCCAAATCTTTTGACAACTTTACAGTTTTGGTCAATCTGAAAGCTGCTGCTTCAAGTACAACGCAAAATTGTTGCAGAAACCAATCCAGCTTGCCACAATTTTCTCAGAATCGCCGTGCTCCAGTAGACCTGGTCACAGTGCTTGACATCAGTGGTAGCATGGCAGGAACTAAGCTTGCACTGCTGAAACGGGCAATGGGGTTTGTTATACAAAATCTGGGCTCCAATGACAGGCTGTCAGTTATTGCCTTCTCTTCTACAGCCCGTCGCCTCTTTCCACTCCGCCGAATGACTGACACTGGACGCCAGCAGGCTCTGCAAGCTGTCAACTCTTTGGTTGCAAATGGCGGGACCAACATTGCCGAAGGCCTACGAAAGGGTGGCAAGATATTGGAAGATCGGAAGGGAAAGAATCCTGTTGCCAGCATAATACTGTTGTCTGACGGTCAGGACACTTATACTGTCAGCGGATCTGGGGCAAACCAAGCTCAACCAAATTATCAGTTGCTCCTCCCTTTGTCCATTCATGGTGGTGACAACACAGGCTTCCAGATTCCAGTGCATGCATTTGGGTTTGGTGCAGATCACGATGCATCATCGATGCATTCAATTTCAGAGATATCTGGAGGTACTTTTTCTTTTATCGAGACTGAAGCTGTTATCCAGGATGCATTTGCACAGTGCATTGGGGGTCTTTTGAGTGTTGTGGTACAAGAGCTGCAGGTGGAAGTGGAGTGTGTGAATACAAATGTCCGCCTTGGCTCACTAAAGGCGGGAAGTTACCCAAGTCGTGTGATGGGTGGTGGACGCAAAGGGTCTATTGATGTTGGAGATTTATATGCCGAAGAAGAGAGGGATTTTCTGGTTTCAGTTAATGTCCCAGCAGAATTTTCTAGCAATCTAACATCATTGATTAAGGTGAGATGCATTTACAAGGATCCCTTAGCTAAAGAAATGGCCACATTAGAGAGTGAAGAAGTTGGAATTGACAGACCAGCAGTGGCGGGACAAGTAGTAGTGTCAACAGAAGTGGACAGGCAACGTAATAGGCTCCAAGCAGCTGAGGCAATGGCACAGGCCCGAGCTGCAGCTGAGCGGGGAGACTTAGCTGGTGCAGTTTCAACCCTTGAAGATTGTCGAAGGATATTGTCAGAGACCGTGTCAGCAAAATCTAATGACCGCCTGTGTGTAGCACTGGATGCGGAGCTTAAAGAAATGCAAGAGAGGATGGCAAGTAGGCATGTCTATGAAGCATCTGGTAGGGCATACATTCTTTCAGGAATGAGCTCACATTCATGGCAAAGAGCAACAGCAAGAGGTGACTCCACCGACGGTTCAAGCCTTGTTCAGTCCTATCAAACCCCGTCAATGGTTGAGATGCTTACTCGATCTCAGGCTATGTTGTTGGGTAGTCCATCAGCCCAGAGGCTTATCCGACCATTATATTCACAACCGAAGCCGAGGTAATCATATAGGATTGCTGAGCTCATCCCTTTCTCTTGATTTTGAATTTTTATTTGGGTGGGGGACATAAAAAAGAGACAAGGAGAGGTTTTTTGGCTGTGATTTTGCTCCTGCCTTGTATATGTAAATCAAATAAGAAAAAAGAGGGGACATGGTGAAATGGGGGTATATTGGAGAAAGGAACAGTAGGTAGGGTTTATTGAGACTGTCTTGTTTATTGTGTTGTGGGGGTGGTGTACATAAGTTTCTCTGTGAGAGAAATGGGTACAAAGTTTGTAATTGCCAGAAATGGTTTGGGTGAGCTCTTCACCTGAAGTATAATGTACCTCCTCTCAATTCATTTGACAAAGTTTTGCCATTTAAATTCATGACCAACATATTGAGTTCCCTTTATCTGTGTGGACTGTGGAGGCTTTACATGTAACAGGCATGCATGAAATGCCATTTGCAAATCAGAAATTTAGGGGTACAGCCACTTCTTGCTATATTGAATGCCATTTAAGGGTACAATCACTTCTTGCTATATTGAATGCCATTAACCAAAGGATAGTTGAAAAATGCATCACTGAATCTTGCTAAACCCCATAATCTCAATTCAGACTAAAAACTCTGAAAGATTTGGTACATTCACAGCGAATAGGCTATGAAGAAGAGGCAGGATGAAAATCAGGAAACAGAAGGGCATTCCTATAAACACTAGGAACTTGCATACAAATAAGTGAATAACCAATGGCAATGAAGTGGTAAAACCTCTCCCTTTCTTCTACAA
The DNA here is from genome assembly GCA_963682095.1 of Potentilla sterilis. Classification (NCBI taxonomy): domain Eukaryota; kingdom Viridiplantae; phylum Streptophyta; class Magnoliopsida; order Rosales; family Rosaceae; genus Potentilla; species Potentilla sterilis. Next base: position 47,279,347 of record OY821763.1, read on the forward strand.
TTACACCTACAACAAGCAAGAGCAGGGACACCAACTTTTTGTTGTACTGAGAGTACTGACTGAATGCTACTGAACCAATTGAGGTCATTTTCGGTAACTAATTTTACTCCCAAACTTCCAGTTACTATAATTTCAGCAGCAGCTGGACCACTGTTTTTCAACCTCTTGGTCCTTTCCATTCCCCCACTGCCCTTGTTTTATTCAACTCAACAGCTTCTGTTCTCTGTGCTATGTACTATGGTCCATCCACAACTTGCTTCTGACCTCTCTTTCCATTATTTCACTTGCACCATTCACATAATTCACAGCACTAGGTAAAAACACAAAACCCAGCAGAGAGAAAAACAAAAACCTCAAACTGTTATTCATTGAAACTCACATTACAGTTACACAAAACCGAACACAAACTATTACATTAACCCCAACACAAACTAGTGTGACTTGTCTTCATTCGGGCGCGGAATCCTCTTGTAGTCGTAGTTGTTAATGTCCACCTTCTCCTGCAAAGCCTGTCGGAAACGTGATCAAATTTTCAATTGGATACGCATAAAAAGCACTTCCGCAAAAAGCACTTTCAGAAGTGATTACCTTGAGCTCTTGGTCGAGTGAGATCTTCTTGGGTTTATAAGCGTCGACGGGTCCGGTTCTGGAGAGGGCTTTGCGGGTCTCGATTATCTCCCATTCCTGGTCGTCTTTGAACTTGACGATGTCTTTGCTGCCTTGGATGAGATGTGCAAGGCCGACGGCGCCGAACACGGTGAGGGAGATCATCGGAAGTCCGTACCGGATGAAAGGGTGGCTCCTGCCCCATCTCTTGAAGGATTTCACTGACTCTACTTTGACGCTTGTCATTGTTGCATGAATTGGATGGGATTGAATTTGGGGGTTTAAGGTTTTGGTCTGATGAAATGAGAAATCTGTGTTACTAGGATTGGAGAGGAGGACAAGTAAACGAGTGTTGTAGAGAAGAAACAGGCCCCAAGTACTAATGTAACTCAATTTTTTTTTAGGTTAAAAATTGACCATTCCAATGTTTATTGCCCAGATTAATGAATCTCTACTCTAACTAATACTAAAACTCTCTAATGACCATTTACACATAAATGGGTTAAAAATTGACCATTCCAATGTTAATTGCCCAGATCAATGAATCCCTACCCTAACCAATATTAAAACTCTCTCTCTCTCTCTCCCTAACCAATACTAAAACTCTCTAATGACCATTTACACATAAATGGGTTAAAAATTGACCCATTCCAATGTTTATTGCCCAGATCAATGAATCCTTACCCTAACCAATACTAAAACTCTCTAATGACCATTTGCACATAAATGGGTTAAAAATTGACCCATTCCAATGTTTATTGCCCAGATCAATGAATCCTTACCCTAACCAATACTAAAACTCTCTCTCTCTCTCTCTCTCTCTCTCTCTCTCTCTCTCTCTCTCTCTCTCTCTCTCTCTCTCTCTCTCTCTCTCTCACCCCCTCCTACCCCCACGCGCCCACTGCCGACTCCAACCACAGCCCAAGCGCGGCCACATCTGCCACTCTCTCTCTCTCTCTCTCTCTCACCCTTCTCCACCGCCTCCTACCCCCACGCGCCCACTGCCGACTCCAACCACAGCCCAAGCGCGCCCACATCTGCCACGTCCCCCGCGCCTTTTCCGCCGTAGCAAACTCCGGCGCCGATTCCCATCTCCGTCACCCGCACCCCGGCACTGATTCCCACCCCGGCATTCCCATCTCTGTCACCCGCACCCCGACCCTCCCACCTCCACCACCGCCACGTCAGCCCTACTCCAACCTCCGCCGCGCTCTCTCCTGCGACGAGAAGATCCTCGAGTCCATCAAGGACCTCGTCACCGACGCTAACTTGATCTGAGGTCAGTGGTGCCGATCCAGTTAGATCTGGGTGGTCGTGTCGTTGGCCAAGGCTGTTGGGTCGACGCTGGTCTTGAAGAAACGGCGGAGCAGTCAACCTTCACTTCTTCCTTCTTCAATCCGGGAAGGTCCGCCTTGAAGATGTGAGCCTCCGGAGTCTCCTTCTAGTTGATTCGGGTCTGTGCGAAGGCGGAGGTGTCACCGGCAGTGGAGGAACAGCCGATCAGAGAGCCCATGTTCTGGAAAGGATCCCAGATGTCGAGGAAAAATGGGTCGAAGACGTTGCTGCCTCGACCGTTGCCAAAGAGACTGAGAGCCATTGTCGATCGATCAAGGTTTTGAACTTTTGATTTGCTGGTTTTGTAGGTGAGTAATTGCCTCGAATGCTTTCTTGTTGATGAGGTTGAAGCTAGGGAGCGAAGTATATATAGAATGCCATTCAGTCTTCCTCTTGGATCTCTGTTGTGCAAGTTTTTTATGTTATTATCAAGTCATCAATGAAATCTTAGTACAGTATACTGTGGATGTTTTGTGATTAAAGTTTTACAACTTGATGAACTCTGGTTCTGGATTATTGGGGGTCAGTAATCGGATTACTGGAGGTCAGTAACCTGGTTACTGGGGGTCAGTAATCGATTACTGAGGGTCAATAACCATGGTTACTGGGGGTCAGTAACATGGTTACTGGAAAATATGGAATCTGTAATCTGATTACTGGGGGTCAGTAATCGATTACTGAGGGTCAGTAACCTGGTTACTGGGGGTCAGTAACATGGTTACTGGAAAATATGGAATCTATAATCTGATTACTGGGGGTCAATAACTTGATTACTGGAAATCTGTAATCTGCAAATTGCTCACTGGGGGTCAGTAACCATCGTCCAATAACCTGATTAAAAAAAAATAAAAAAAATTGGTGACCGGAATCCGACGACTCCGGCGACCGGCCATGAGAGGCCGGAGGAGTTGGGTGACCTTTATGCAAAGTTTCTTTATTTTCCACTTTCTCAGCACATTATAATTCAAAAATCTGTTAGATAAGATAGAATGACAAAATAAAAAGCAAAAAATTAAAATTGTACTAGGGTTGAAAAAGATTTGTTCAAATAGGCAATAGAGTTGTAATCTTATGTTCAATAGGGGAAAAAATAAGATAGTCATTAGAATGGGTAATGAGGGGGCCAAATTAGTACTAAATGGACATTTTTTAATTTTTTAATTTTCTAAATTTTTTTTAAATTTTTAAATTTTCTAAATTTTTTTTTAATTTATTGACGGTATAAGAAAAGACGTCACGATTTACTTATAAAACAAGTAAGACACTCGATACTAATGTAGTGTGTTGTTGATGTATCGATACAATATGGTGGTAAAGATTAAAGACCATGAAGCAACCCATGAGGATGCATTTTGCGTATTTGTTGAACAAATTTACCTCTACATAACTCATGTAACACACTTATTATTGTTATTTCGACCAAATGAGTTTGAAGTGTTTTGATAGTTCTAAAAGCTAATGTTAAAATAAATCCAGAAACAATTGTTTGGGACGTAATAATTTTGGTACCCAAAGAAGTGATACATAACACATCGATCAAGTGAGGGGTACCCTCCAATTTGAAGTTGGTAGTTGTTTATGTTAAAGAGATGTTTTGTATCATGTATTTTGCAAGATATAAGAAAACAGAAGTCCATGAACAAAAAGATATATAAAAAACTGGTAACTCTATAACGTCTAAAATGTCAAACGATGACAAGCGTGGCTCTTGGATCAACTGTACCGATACTGTCCCAATTTAACCACCTTAAATGTGTTGAGTTTTAATCACAAAAAGCCTCGGTACAATTGGGTATTATCCACCCACTTATAAGTTGTATTTTATTTGTCACTTTTCTGATGTGGGTTTTCTCCTCTTCAACACGTCCCCTCACGTACAACCTAATTTTTAGGTCTGCACATGAAACAGATTAACAAACCAAACAAACCGAGGCCTTTTGTGATTAAAACCCAACACTTTAAAATAGAAAGAGTAACTCAAATCATTATAAACCCACATGCTAGGTCCTATTTTCCTATGTGTGATGTATAATCTCAACATAAAATCGAAAGAAACATCAGGACATGAAAATCGCTCGACTCAAAAACATTGGAAAGTACCGTATAATTGTGAGTAATCGGAATTGTCACTGAAAAATAAATACCGTATGTGATTATCTATCAGCTTTTGTGGGAGATTACCTTAAGTTAGATTCACGTAAGTTCAATAATGAGTAATACTCTATATATACGTTCAGGTATATTACAAGGACTAAAGCGCAAATAGTGATTTTACATTAGGGGCTCTTACCTCTTTGAAAGGAAGCAGAGATTTGCTTCGACTTAGCATAGCTGCTGCACCTTCTCTTTATCTCTTAGCTCTCTGTTTCTCACAAGGAAACTGTAAGTACTCTCCTCTCCCTATATTTCATTAGATATGTCCCTGTTCGCGTTCTTCACGCATTTGGGTTCACATTTCAGTAATTTAATTTCTGTTTCTAACCACATATATGCTTGTTCAAAATTTCCATGTTCTTAGATTACTTTGCTGTTCATTTTAGTTTCTGGGCATCGTGTGCTTGTAATGATTTAAGTACTTTGAAGATTACTACTTTTCTGGGTATTAAACTATCTCATATTCTTGGAAAATAGAAGACTGTGTTTGTTGTGCCCAAGATGTATGTGGAAATGCATCACTGAAATTTCCTTTCAGACTTCTTTAACATTTTATATCCCATTTTGGTCACTGAAACAATCTTGAGCCGAACTTGTTCATGTTCTGTCTCTTGGGTCTTCTTCAAACTGCACCCTATACTTAACTTGCTTGGTAAAATTATCATTATCTGGTGTACGTGGTGTTTCAATATGGACCAAGTAAATATAATGTGTAATGGCCTCTACTGTGATAATCATTGTCTGGGTTTTCATTTTGGTCTGAACTAGTTATTACTCTTTTGCAGATATGATTGTGCCAATTCACTTGCAGAGTTTCTTATCAAATTTACTTAGGAATCCTATTAGGGCCAATTTGTTACAGGCTGCAAACAGTTGTTAATATCTAGTACTTCACAGCATGCGCCTTTTGTTTTCATAATTATCAGAGGCCTTGTCAGACTCAAAGAAAATGTCTTTTGTAGTGACCTCATCCTCCATTGTCAGCTCTTCATATATCAACCAACGTGGCGGCTCTAGGTTGAAATGTTGTGACAGTACTTCGAAAGTTTCATACTTTCCCTTTATTCATTGCAAGTATCCTCCGTCCTGCATTACTGAGAATATCCATACATCATTGAGAAGAAAACCAAATGGTGTCTCAACGTCCACGGTGATCAATTGCACAAAACCCAATTATCAACCCTTCACTGATGAAGACACAGTTTTTCTTGATTTGGGTGATCAAGGAAATGAAGATGGTGAAGATATAGATTCACCATGGGAAGGGGCAGTTGTTTACAAAAGGAACGCTTCGATAACACATGTTGAGTACTGTACTACATTAGAGAGGCTTGGGTTGGGAAACCTTTCAACCGAGGTCTCCAAATCTAGGGCTTCAGTGATGGGGTTACGGGTCACCAAAGCCGTGAAGGATTATCCAAATGGCACGCCAGTTCAGATCTCCATTGACATTACAAGGAGGAAGCAAAAACTGAGGCTTGATGGGATCATTAAAACTGTCATCACACTGACTTGCAACAGGTATGCTCCAATTGCATATTGCCTCTGTAATGCACAACTATTATGTTCACTTCTTCATATGACCATGCATTTACCCTTTCAATTTTTCAAGCTGATTTTAGGGAACTGTCAAATTTGCTTTTTCTAGTGCTGTTTTTATGCTCTTATGTTGGTTATATCTGCATATGACTATATCTCATTCTGGAAACAAGTAAATATGTCTTCGTCTGAACACACTACATATGAGATAGAAGGGTTTAGGGTTTAGGGTTGGATCAGTTAAGTTGCCCCTAGGTTGGCTTCTAGTATGGAAATAAACTAATAACAATACATTTTGGGTTAACATACTAGCATGGCCATCTGAAAGTGCAAGCTATGTTTGATCTAATCACCATGTCTATTAGGAGAAGAGGATTAGCCCTCTATTAGGTCAGCTGTAGATATTTGCAAGGAGGGAGCAGATGCTTTGAGGAAATCAGCAGTTTTCTTAGGAAGAAACTCCATGAGCTGTACATGTTACATAGAAATTTGGAGGAGGGGAAATTAAGTAAAGAGATAACAGGTTCTACTAAGAGGACATTGATTCTGCTCTCGTGCAATGTTGGTTGTATTTTCAAACAACTGAGAGCAGATTGGTGTTTATATTGTTGATGTTGCAATGAAAACTGATCAATGTAAATGATGAAAGACTGTGTAATGATTGCCTGCATTTATGTTCAATGAAATAACATTTTGTGTTTGTGTGAAAGGTGTGGTGATCCAGCAGCTGAGTCCATCTTCTCCAACTTCTCACTTCTCCTAACCGATGAACCCGTAGAAGAACCTGAAATCATCAATATGGGAGTGATATACGGAGACAATGTCAAAACTCATACGGGATTTGGTGGAGAGGAAAATGATGACGACTCAATTGATTTTGAGGATCAGTTATATTTCCGTCCCGAGGACAAAGAAATAGACATTTCAAAACACATAAGAGACTCAGTCCATCTGGAGATTACCATCTCTGCGACATGTAATCCAAATTGCAAGGGTTTGTGTCTCAATTGTGGTAAAAATTTGAACACTAGCAATTGTATTTGTGGTAAACAGGAGGTAAAGAAGACTACGTTTGGACCTCTTGGAAATTTAAAGAAGCAAATGCAGCAAAAATAACTTAGATTTCATGTATATTAAACAGCCCGCACTTTTTGTTCATGCTCATCTGAATCCTTACTATTGTTTTTAACTGTGATAATTATCGAGGTCTCTTGGTCTACATATTATTTCTGGCATAACTCAAGACAAAGCGGTTGTTTTCTTTTCCACGATGGCAAACCATACATAGCAAGCTTAACTTTCATGCTTGGCTCGTTTTTTCTTGGGAGTTCAAGCAATGCAGCATCATTGAAACCTTGTAACTGGGAAGCCATATATCAATCTGGAGACTCTTTCTCCGACACTGGAAATGCGATACGTGAAAGCAAAGCTCTAGGAGGTTACTAAACACCCTTACGGAATCAAAAGGTATGGTTATCTGATGGGATGTTGGTCATAGATTTTGAAGGTATGGTTATCTAATTTGCTATATTAGTTATAGTTGTTTTTTTTTCTTCTTTTTTTTTTCGAAAATATGTCTTGTGTTTATCAAATATAGGTACATGGTCGATCTTCGTCGTTAGTGTGACACTCGAATTCCACATGAAAAATCTCGTTTTATGCTCTTGAGTCACTAGTTTCATGAATTGGGCTGTTTAAACCAAGTATTGTTACAAGTTCTAGGTACAGATTTACTTATATCATTTGGACTTTGGTTAATGCACTTGAAATGCGTGGCATGCAATACAATTTGATATCAGTCTGTTAGAAAAATATCAACTGTTTTTAAGTAAACAACGGTTGCTTGATAAAACTCTGTTTAAATTAGATGATAGACGGCTTACCTTTAGCAAGCAATTCCCTTCATGAGTAGACTTAAACATGAGTAGTTTTAAAAGGGCAGGTAGGTAAGGTAGTTTTAAACATGAGTAGACTTAACAAATTTTATATATGAGAAGGTAAGCCACCCAGTACTAATATTCCACACTTCCCCAGCTAGATTTCATCAAACATTGAGAACTTTGGTGCTCTACTCTACAAATACCCTTCATTCTTCCTTCAACTCAAACAAGAAATACAAATTCAGTTTCTTATCTTTCAACTAAAATGGCAGGTCTCAAGCATTGTTCACTATTATCTATCATGGTAGCAGCATTGTGTTTGTCAAGCATTGACATGAGCTTTGCCGCCCGGCACCTGTTGCAGACTTCAAATCCATCGATTCCGATTCCCAAGGGCTTCCCTCCACTGCCATCACTGCCTTCAACACTGCCTATGCCCACTACACTACCTCCATTGCCAACTCTGCCAAAACCAACATCACAAATCCCATCTGTGCCAGGCACCCAAATGCCGTCTCTCCCAATTCCAACATTGCCAAACCTTCCCACTGCTCCCAAGTTCACTCTACCTCCACTTCCAGCCATTACATTCCCCACCTTCCCCACTACAATTCCTTCACTTCCCACCATTCCAACCACGATTCCATCAGTTCCTTCCCTCACACCTCCTCCATCAAACTAGCCAGCTTCCTAGTCCTTCTTGGAAATCACGGAACCTGCAGCATTTCAGTGCCGTCTACTGTTACAGGATTGAAATAGCTAGTCTATACTCGTTATGTTGTCCTTTGTAATTTTCTCTTATCTTTAAGCATCGTTTCTATATTCATCCTGTTGTAATCTTTTGATCATTTTCACGGTATGTAATATTGTTGTTATTTCTGTTCGCATATCCTCTCTTGTTATATACAGATATACTTTTTTCTGAGCTCCTATGAAATTTCATTCCTAGTTAGTGGTTATCATATCATCCATAAACACCGAGGCTCTTGAGCACTTACTAATCCCATACCAAGTATCTATTGGTTTCAAGCAATGAGTACTAAATCTGTTTGACAAAACAAAAGAACTTGCACAGATTCAAAAGAAGAGCACAGGTGTCAAAATACATCATTTCTATTACACTGAACTTCTATTCCATGACCCGATTAGTTGTTATCACCCTCAAGAATCCCAACTTTCTCAAGCTAATCATCGTTTTAATCGACCATTAACATACCAATATGAGAAGCAACCTCACTAATCCCTAACATCCAATACACCAAGATCATTGCACCACTAGAGCAACACAATAAGGTCATCGATACATATCTTCACAAGACCATGCTTGCAAGATTTTTCGCTCGAATTTTAACACTACTGGCGAAAAATGCCACATTGCTTGGGGGAAACACACACTAAATCGACTGACCACCAACCATATCAAAACCGAAACACATTCCCTGAATCCCTAATAATAGATCACAATCCACCACCATGACTAAATGAACTTCTGCTCCTTATGCAACGCAGCAAAGAAGTTCACTATACACATTCGAAAGGCTGATAAGAGGTCTGCCGGAAAGAGGTCTACCTATCAATATGTGAAGTTTGTGTGTAGAATCAAACTTCGGAAATTGGAGATTTGGGTTAAGAAAAGAAAAATAATACAACGTTCACCCTCAAAACAATTACTATCGAACACTACGTTTGTTTTGAAAATGTCTCATTCCCTGAAAATGCCAGTTACGTTACTGAAGCAAAGAAAACGGTGGCTAATTCCAGATGAACAGTTACGTGTGAAAACTTGAACAACAGAACTACACGTTTAGCTAATTAAAAGTAAATGATCTTTCAGAAATGGAAAGTTTAAAACGATTAAGAACACAGTTTGCCAGTTTTGGTAGTGATCACGAATAACGAGTAGAACATATACGTGGTTCATTATAATCTCATTGTGACTATTCTCATGACAGGTTCGGTGAAGTGCTTGGCATACATACCTTTAAGGATTTAACCTCAAAAGTCATAAATTGCCTGATAATATAAACTGTTTTCAAAAAGTAAACATTATTTACTAGATAAAGCTCTGTTTAGCATAGATGGTTGGACGGCTTACCTTCATCAAGAAAACTCCTAAAGAGAATAGGTAGGTAGCTAAGCACATAATCTACCTGATAATATTGTTTACTATGAGTTTGAGTAGACTTCTTAACTATATGATATGGTAAGCTACCAATACCACTATTCTACAAAACCCCACCTAGATTCCATCAAACACTGAGAACTTTGGAGTCTCCTTCTCTATAAATACCCTTCACTCTTCCTTGATCAACTCAAACAATAAACAAAAATCAAGTTCCTTATTCTTCGACTAAAATGGCAGGTCTCAAGCATTGTTCCCTATTGTCTATCATGGTAGCAGCATTTTGTTTGTCAAGCATTGACATGAGCTTTGGCGCCAGGCACCTATTGCAGACTTCGATTCCATCGATTCCGATTCCCAAGGGCTTCCCTCCACTGCCTTCATTGCCTCCAACACTGCCTCCCTTGCCAACCTTGCCAAAACCCACAACACAAATCCCATCTGTTCCAGGCCCACAAATGCCATCTCTCCCAAATCCAACATTGCCAAACCTTCCCACTGCTCCCAAGTTCACTTTACCTCCACTTCCAGCCACTACATTGCCCACCTTCCCCACTACAATCCCTTCACTTCCCACCATTCCAACCACGATCCCATCAGTTCCTTTCCTCTCACCTCCTCCATCGAACTAAACAGCTTCCTAAGTTCCTAGTCCTACTTGGAAATCAAGGAACTTGCAACGGTTCTGACAGCTTCCTAAGTTCCTAGTCCTACTTGGAAATCAAGGAACTTGCAACGGTTCTGTATTTCAGTGCCGTCTACTGTTACAGGATTGAAATTGCTAGTCTATACTCGTTACTTTGTCCTTTGTATACTTTTAAGCATCGATTCTAGATGCAAGCAGTTGTTGTCTTTTGATCGTTTTCACTTATGTAAAATTGTTGTTATTTCTGTTGCTTGTCCTGTGTTGTTGTATACAGATATACTTGTTACTGAGCTCCTCTGAAATTTCATTCATAGTTAGTGGTTATCATATCATCCATAAACACTGAGCCCTTGAACACTTACTAATCCCTTAACATTCTAAGTAGTACTGAATCTGTTTGACGACACAAAAGAACTTGCACAGTTTCTAAACAAGAGCACATTTCTAGGTGTCAAATACATCATTTCCATTACACTCAAGAATCCCAACTGTCTCAAGCCAATCATCTTTTATTTAATCATAAACTTACCAATTTGAGAAGCAACCTGCGATACTTCCCTATACTCACTAAAATTACTGCACCTCCCTAACAGCCAATACTGGCAATACACCAAGATAGTTGCACCACTTGAGCAACACAATGAGGTCAATGCGATATTTCCCTATAACGCTCACTAAAATTACTAGAACTCCAGAACATCCAATTCACCATTGTTCCACCACTTGAGCAACACAATGAGGTCACTGCTATATATCCTCGCATGTCCATCCTTGCAAGTTTTTTTTTTTTTTTTTCACTCGAAAGTTTACACTAAAATGGCACACTGCTTCGGGGGAGATACACACAATGGCTGCCTAGGAAGGTTGTTACAATGTCCTCGCGCCACCGACTGACCACCAACCATATCAAAACCGAAACGACTTAACGATAAACCAAAGGAGTTCCACAAAACACAATTTAAAGACTGATAAGAGGTCCGACTACCAATATGGAAAGTCTGTGTAGGTTCATCCTTCGGAAATTTGGGTTAGAAAAAAAAAATTAATAATAAAAAAATTACTACAAAATTCAACCCCAAAGGCTCAAAACAATTACAATATATCAGACACTACTCTACTCTGTAGACTTTAAATATTCCAATTAAATTTTTGGAAAAGTCTCATTCACTGAAGATGACAATTACGTTGTTAGTGAAACATACACTGTCACTAAATTCAGATAAACAATTACTTGTAAAAACTTGAAAACCAGTACTACACGATTAGCTAACTAAAAGTAAATGAATACTATAGAATTGGAAAGTTAGAATACGATTAAGAATACAGTTCGTCGTTCTATAAAATAAAGAAAACGAATACAGTTCGTCTGTTTTGAACTTTTGGTAGTGACCCATGAATAGATTGTTATAACTTATAACATATAGAAATAGCTGATGATTTCATGTAATCCTGTAAGTAAAAGTAGTTCACTATAATCTCATAGTGAGCTTGGTATACCATTCTTATAAAACAGAAATAAAGAAAGAAAAAAAAAAAAAGGGTGCTTGGCTTAATCTGCTTGATAATATAATCTGTTCTCTAGTAAACATTGATAACTAGATAAAGCTCCGTTTAGCATAGATGGTAGCGAGAACAGCTAATCTTATCAAGAAATCTCCTAACGAGGGTGAGTAGGTAAGGTAGTTTTAAGCTTGAGGAGGCTTCCAAACTATATGATCCTATGAGAAGGTAAGCCACCCTACCACTATTCTACACTACCCCAGCTAGATTCCATCAAACATTGAGAACTTTGGAGTTTCCCTCTCTATAAATACCCTCCACCCTTCCTTAATCAACTCAAACAAGAAACAAAGATCAAGTTCCTTATTTTTCAACTAAAATGGCAGGTCTGAAGCATTGTTCCCTATTATCTATCATAGTTGCAGCATTATGTTTGTCAACCATTGACATGAGCTTCGGAGCCAGGCACCTATTGCAGACTTCAATTCCATCAATTCCGATTCCTAAGGGTTTCCCTCCACTGCCTTCATTTCCTACAACACTGCCTATGCCAACTACACTGCCTCCATTGCCATCTTTGCCAAAACCTACAACACAAATCCCATCTGTGCCAAGCAGCCAAATGTCATCTCTCCCAAATCCAACATTGCCAAACATTCCCACTGCTCCCAAGTTCACTCTACCACCACTTCCAGCCACTACATTCCCCACAACAATCCCTTCACTTCCCACCATTCCGACCACAATTCCATCAGTTCCTTTCCTCTCACCTCCTCCATCAAATTAAACAGCCACTCATCCTTTGACATCACAGACTACAGTGGTTCTGTGTGTGAATTGATATTGTTAGAAGATTAATCAAGTCTATACTGTATACACATTTGTTTTTTATCTCGTGAAATTCCTTCTTTTCTTGCATCCATCCTAGATGCATTATATTCTAGTCTTCGGATCAGATTCGCTTGTGTAATACTATTGTCATTATGTTGTATTCTGCTCTATTTTATATATATACGATTCACATATATTTCGATGACCTCTCTTCAAATTCAACCATTTCTTTGTCTTCTTTTATACGGGATCAGTTCGCTAAAAATGTCTCTCTCCAGTCTAGTTTTCGTTCCTCTTACCGTTAGTAGGCTTTGTTCATTTCTACTGTTTTATTATTGTATGGTTCTAGTTTGCTTTGCACTAGATATATGGTTTTATTACTGGGTAAGTTTGATGTATTGTAGCGTCCTTCTTTGTTGGGAAGTGGCTTTGGTCTAATCCCAACAATCTCACACTGGCTCAATATGCTCTAATTCAAATGGCCTCATCACCCTAAACTATAACCTACGTACCTCCATAAATCAACTAAAAACTTTGAAAGACAGAGATTAGCATAGACAAGTTCATTTCTAGGTGCCGATATACAACAGTTCAAGTACATTGTAGAGTTAGACTAAATTCTATGCAGAAAACATTCACTGTAGTCAAAGTCAAGAAAAAAAATGCACTAATTACTTAAATAGTTTAACTGACAACGTTGAAGTCACGCGTTAAAATCTCATCGGCATATATAAGAGTGTGAGTTATTTAATAATTATTATTAATTTTTTTTATATATAAAAAAATTGCAGTAGTCGCTAAGCTATAATTTATTGTACCTCCATCCTCATGAACCTCAAGAAACCCAAACAACTTTCTCACACTGGCCAAGTCTAAAACTACTAAATGCTCTAATCAAACTACTCTTCATCAACCTAAAAAGTTGAGATTTTTTAGACTTGGCCAAAAGTCAAGGAAGGCGATTCCTCCTATGTCGTCAGGCTTCTTGCTGAATTCATCTATCAAGGATTGATAGCTCATGTTGCTGGAGATAGAAATAACGGTACATGGAATTCGGTCCAGGGGATAATCGTCTAACTCAAAGGGTTTTCTACCCAAAGGAAACCCTAACCCAGCGTACAGGTCTAGGAGGGTAGACCTCCTAGAAATGAACTTTGTTCCCTTGTGTGAATAGGCTTGAATCCTCCATTATAAACTCTCCAATGTGAGCAAGCTTTGCTATTTCCCTATCACACTCAGTAAAACCCATGAACCTCAACTCCTTAAGAACTACTATATGCTCTAAATCCAATTGGTCCTCATCAACCTCAACAACCCCAGCAATCTCCATTCCCTAGGCGTGAATAGGCTCGAACTCTTCATCATATACTCTTCAATATAATCTTCATTCCCTATCACGCTCAATAAAACCCACACAGTCCTTAACATCTAGTGGTGTGTAAGAAGCTGGAACAGCTTTTGTTTGAAACTCAACACAACCGTGTCTTTCCTGGTCCTACTAGGAAAGACCAATGGGTGTACTGAGCAATTTTCTAAATTGCTGTAAATATGAAACTGATTCCTTTTTGCTCTCCTATGTTTATGGAAGTTATTTAATTGATTTTGTTTGACTTTCATATGAGATATTCGATTGATATTACTAACCTCTTGATAAGGCTTTCTCTCTTCTGTTTGAAATTTTATCATCTTATCAGATTAGCAAATCATGGCGCAATCTATGGGGGAGTCCTCTCTATATATTGTAGGCAGTATGCATATGGAGTATATGGCTTTTGTGAGCACATTTTGATTTAACAGAAGTTCTTGTGAACTCTTATACCTCTCGATTTCTTCTCTTGAATTGCAACCTTTGTCATCTCTCACTTGTGTGATTTGTGACTGTAGGAAGCCAAGTTTCAAAGGTGATCAAACCGAGTTGCTGTCTACACTAGTCTGTCAATCTGTTTACTGTTCATTGTCAAGTTAGCTGTGTAAATGCTTGTAATGAGATTACGATTTTGATCTCAACTTGATATCTGTAACTCTTGATCAACGTTAGTGGATTCGGTTTCTAGTGTGGACTACTTTACAGTCTCGTAGTGGTTTTGATCTCTTATGAGATTTCCACTATAGTTAAAACCTTGTGTTCTTCTTGTTCTGTGTTTGTTCTTTCGTTTTATTTCCATCTGGTAATTTCATTTGGTACCAGAGCAAGTCACTTTTTGTTTTAAGTGAGATCCTTGGACTTTTATTAGATGGAACGTACCTCAGTAAATACTCCTCCTGCCTTCAAAGGTGAAGGTTATGAGGACTGGAAAGGCATGATGAAAGCCTTTATTTCTGCACAGGACTCTAGAGCTTGGCAGTGTATTTTACATGGTTGGACTCATCCAACTGTTGAAAAAGAAAAAAATGTTTTCATTCAAACTCCTTTTTCGAAATGGACTCCTGAGGAAATTGCCTATAGTGAGGCTGAGAATAAAGCAATGAATGCTCTTTTTATTGCTCTTTCAGAGGATGAAAGAGTACAGATTAAGCACTGTGAAACTTCAAAAGAGGTTTGGGATACATTAGCAACCTCTTATGAAGGAAATGCTAAAATCCGAAAACACAAGTTACAATTGCTTTTACACGAGTTTGATTCTTTACAGATGAAAAACGATGAAAGTGTTGATCATTTTTATAAACGAGTGATTTCTATCACTAGTTCTATTAAAAGTGTAAATCCAAGAAAGGCCATTGCTGAAGACGATATTGTTATGAAAATCCTTAGATCTCTTCCTAGACGTTACAGGGAAAAGAAGACTGCTATTTCAGAAGCTCATGATCTTGATACCTATTCCCTACAAGAATTAATAGGTAATCTTAAAGCTTTTGAACAGGAGTTAATAGAGGAAGATTCTAGGGAAAAGAAGGTTTCTAAAAATATTGCGTTTAAATCTGTTATTAAAACTGATAAAGCTGAAAAGGATTTTGGTGCTACTGAATATGCCTTATTAACTAAGGAATTCAGAAAATTCTTAAGTAAGAAAAATTCTTCTTCAAGAAATTCTTCTGATTCTTTCTCGAAAAAGGAGCAAAATAGTTCTTCATCAAAAGGAAAATTTTCTCACTCTGATCAAAAAGGTAATCAATCTGAAATTAAAGTTAGTTCCTCTAAACCTAAATGTTATGATTGTGGTGGTTTTGGACATTTAGCTGCTGACTGTGGTAATAAGAAATACAGGGATTCTCGTGAGAAAAATGCTCTAAAAACTTCCTGGAGTGATGATGAAGAAGACATTACTGAGAAAAATGTGGCTCTTATGGCTTCTTTTTCTTCTGACTCAGAAGATGGTGACTGTGATTTTCAAACTAATGACTATGATGATTTGCTTGATAAATATTCTCAATTGTGTGATGTTTTAGAAGGCATGAACTTAAAAATGAGACAGCTAGAACTTTCTAATAAAACTCTTGAAGCTGAAATTGAAAAATCAGAAGCCTTATTAGATTCATCAAAAAAATTGTGGAATGATGAAAATTGCAAGCTTACAAATTCTCTGCAGGATTTACAAGATGAGCTAAATCAAACTGATTGGGGTTCTGAAAAACTTTCCTTGAAACAGGAAATTGCTGATTTAAAAAATAATCTGCTGTCTTGTGAATCTGACAGAGATAATTATCTTGATAACATGAATAGCTTGCAGATCAAGTTAGATGAGTCTCACAAAAAATTCTCTAAGTTTGAAGGAAGTTCAGAAGCTGTGAAGATGCTACTTCAATCTGGGTCTCATTTTAGAACTGCTGGTCTTGGTTTCTCTGGTGAAATTTCAAATGAAACCTGTTTTGTAAAAGAGTCAACTAAATCTTGTCCTGAAATTGGTAAAGACTATAAGTCTGTGGCACCACCACTGGTAAAAATTATTTCTTCTGAAAAAACTAAGTTTTTTCCAGTTTGTCATCATTGTGGTATTTCAGGTCATATCAGACCTAATTGTCCCTCTTTTGCAAAATCACATGTTCCTGTTGAATCTGATAAGTTTGCTACTTTGCAGAAACAGATGGAAACTCAAATGAAAATGATTCAAGATTTGACTTGCCAATTTCAAAATCTTTGCTCGAAAAATTCAAGTCAATCTGAGAATGTCTGTTTATTCTCTGAACTTATTCTGGATAATGATAATACTGTTGGTACCTGTCTTGTTGCACTCACTGCTTTAACTACTAGAAATCCTACTCTTTGGTATATAGATAGTGGTTGTTCTAGACATATGACTGGTGATATTAGTTGGTTTACTTGTTTTGATGAAGAGTTTCCTACTGGTAAAGTTACTTTTGGAGATGGCCAAAGGGCTCAAGTTCTTGGTAAGGGTACCGTCAAAACTCCAAATATTCCTGAGTTAAAAAATGTGTATTATGTTGAAGGATTGACTGCTAATCTAATTAGTGTCAGTCAGTTAACTGATGATCATAATAATGTTTGGTTCAACAGTAAAAGTTGTAATGTTCTTGACCTTGACAATACCTGTGTTATGAGTGGAATTAGAGCTTCTGATAATTGTTATCATGTCTATTCTGATAAACAGTCTAATGATATTTCTTGTCTATTAAGTGCTTCTGCTGAGAAAACTCTTACTCTTTGGCACAGACGTTTGGGACATGTTAACTTTCAGAACTTGGTAAAATTATCTTCAAATTACTGTGTAAGAGGTTTACCTAAGTTGTCAGGTAAAACAAAGCAACTGTGCAGTGGTTGCAAGTTAGGTAAACTTACCAAAACTCCTCATAAAGTTTTGAATGCTGTTAGTTCAAGTCATGCCTTGGAACTGTTACACATGGATCTAGTTGGTCCAGCTGAACCTGTAAGTTATGGAGGTAAAAGTTATGTACTCGTTGTTGTTGATGATTTTACAAGGTTTACTTGGGTTCTGTTTCTCAAGGATAAAAGTGAGACCTTTGATTCTTTTCTTGGTCTTAGCTTACAAATTTCAAATGAGAAAAGAAATGCTGGTTATAGGATTGTCAGAATCAGATCTGATAATGGTACAGAATTCAAAAACACTGCTTTTTCAAATTTCTGCTATGAACATGGTATTCTACATGAATTTTCTGCTCCCATAACCCCTCAACAGAATGGTATTGTTGAAAGAAAAAATAGAGTTTTAATTGAAATGGCAAGATCTATGCTTCACTTTGCAGGTATTAAACCTATTTTTTGGGCTGAAGCAATCAGTACTGCTTGTTATACAAGCAACCGAGTTTTTCTTCGTTTTGGAACAGATAAAACTCCATATGAATTATGGAAAGAAAAAACTCCTAATGTTGCTCACTTTCATGTTTTTGGCAGCCCTTGTTACATTTATAAAGACAGAGAGCATTTAGCAAAATTTGATTCTAGGAGTGATCCTGGAATTTTTCTTGGTTATTCTGTAAATAGTCGAGCATATCGTATTTACAACAGAAAAACAAAAAACATTGTGGAAAGTATTAATGTTGCAATTGATGATTTCTTTGTTAGACATATTGCAGATTCAGATGATGTTTTTCCTTTATGCAAGTCTACATCTTCTGTTGAAGAAACTGAGAAGGCAAATGAACTGTCTGATGATGATTCTGTATATGGAGATGCTCTTAAAAATAGAACTGGTTTCAAGCAAGTACAGCGTGATCATTCTTTTCAGGATATTATTGGAGGTACTAGTAGAGGTATTCTAACCAGAACTAAATCTACTTCTGTTTCTGAGTCATCTAATGCTATAAATAGAACTGAGGCTGACACAAATGTGTTTTTGAGTTTTGTTACTACTAACAAGGTAAAGATTAAAGCTATTAGTAACATTGGCTTTGTGTCCTCCATTGAACCTAAAAATATCACTGAGGCCTTGACAGATAGTGATTGGATTTGTGCCATGCAAGAGGAATTAAATCAGTTTGTCAGACATAAGGTATGGGATCTTGTTCCTCGACCAGAGAATTGCAATGTAATTGGAACCAAGTGGGTTTACAGAAACAAAAGTGATGAGAAAGGCAACATTATAAGGAATAAAGCTCGGTTGGTTGCACAGGGTTACTCACAGGTTGAAGGACTTGACTATGATGAAACCTTTGCTCCTGTGGCCAGACTGGAGTCTGTCAGATTACTCCTTTCTCTTGCTTGTCATTTTAAATTTCATTTACATCAAATGGATGTAAAAACTGCTTTTCTAAATGGTAAAATTGATAAGGAAGTCTATGTGGAACAACCTAAAGGCTTTATTGACCCTCATTTTTCTAACCATGTGTATAAACTGCAGAAAGCTTTATATGGTCTCAAACAAGCTCCTCGGGCTTGGTATGACAGACTGTCTAGCTATCTCATGGATAAAGGTTACTCACGAGGTTCTGTTGACAAAACTCTTTTCATTAAAAAATTTGAAAAACATATTGTAGTTGCACAGATCTATGTTGATGATATCATTTTCGGATCAACCTGTGAGAAGCTCTCAAAACAATTTCAGACAATCATGGAAACTGAGTTTGAAATGTCTATGGTTGGTGGTCTTACATATTTTCTTGGATTACAAGTTACTCAGCTTGACACTGGTATGTTTCTTTGTCAAACTAAATATGCAGAAGCCTTAGTAAAGAAATTTGGCATTGATATGAAGCAAAAGAGAACTGTTGTCACTCCAATGAGCACTACCTTAAAGTTAACTGAGGATAAAGATGGCAAATCTGTTGATCAAAAACTTTATCGTAGCATGATTGGTAGTCTTCTATATCTTACTGCCAGCAGACCTGACATTTGTTTTAGTGTTGGTGTCTGTGCAAGGTTTCAGGCCGATCCAAGGGAATCACATCTTGAAGCTGTAAAAAGGATTATTAGATATGTTTCTACCACATTAACTTGTGGTGTCTTTTATACTCGTGATACAAATGCAGAAATTGCTGGTTTTTCTGATGCTGATTGGGGAGGTAACATGAAAGATAGGCGCAGCACGTCTGGAGGCTGTTTTTTTGTTGGCAACAATCTTGTTGCCTGGCATAGCAAAAAGCAGCTTTGCATTTCTCTTTCCACTGCTGAAGCTGAGTACATAGCAGCTGGAAGCTGCTGTACACAAATGCTATGGATGAAGCATATGATTGAAGACTATGGTTTGAAACAAGGTATTCTCACTTTGTTCTGTGATAATACCAGTGCTATTAATATTTCAAAGAATCCTGTTCAACACACTCGAACTAAGCACATTGAATTACGGTATCATTTTATTCGTGACTTAGTTGAGAAAAATATTATGGAATTGAATTTTGTTCAAACTGAAAGTCAGCTTGCTGATATCTTTACAAAAGCTCTTGATGCTGACAGGTTTCTGACTCTTAGAAATGCCCTTGGGGTGATCAGTTTGTCCAATGTAAATTGATTGACTTCTATGTCACATCTAAATCCTTAATTTTGTATCTTTTCTGACTTTCAATATTTTTCTCTCAAGAATCTGTTTAAACTCTGACAGTGGTGTAGTTGAATATGATTCAGATCCCTTTCAGGGATGTAAAGAAATATTGAAGTTGAATTCTATTCAGGTCTCTCTCAGGGAAGTAATTACTATTTTGGTTATGACCTAATCGACTTGGTAAGAGAAAAGCTGAAACTGAATCTAATTCCCTTGTTGGTTGATTCTGAAGTCTGATCTTGATTTTATATCAAGATGCAAAAATGTGACTTCCTAAAAATTGTTAAACAGTATTATGATATAAGGGGGAGTGACGAGATATTGATATCAATTTTTCTGTCACGGTTTAAAGTTTTTTGAGAGAAAATATTGTTTTTCTGATTTGATACTTGCTAACTTTTCTCTAACTATGTGTGTTTCTCGGTTAAAGTTCCTGTTTGGTTAGAAAATCTCTTGGTATTCTCTGATAATTATTGCTTCCGCATTTTACTTGATTTTCTATCCTTTCTGAGAAGTTGTTTCGTTTTAGAAGTTTATTTATTATGAATCTCTTAGTATTCTCTTCCTTCTAGGATCTGACTCTAGGTTTTGATTCATTATAAATTTTCCTCTTGTGTTCATCGTTTCTCTTATCCAACTTTTCATTCTATCTCTTCAGAACTCACGTTTCTCTCTCAGTGTGCAGGTTTAGATTATGGCTCGCTCTTTTTATCCTACTCGTGTTGGTGAGCTTCAACGTCGTCGTGATGCTGAGATGCGTGCAAATATCAATGCTCACACTGTCAACTTGGATGATCCTCGTTTTGATGCTCTTCGAGCACTCAATCCTCCTGCAAATCCTCAACTTCGTGGTCCTGATCATGTTCTTGCTGCATTGACTCGTCTTCATCACTCTCAAGAATTCTCTGGAAATCGGATGGAACAAAAATTTTTGGAGGTGGAACGTCGCCTTGACCGGTTAAATTCCACCATTGGTCTTCTTGTTGACACTGTTCTTGATATCCAGAACATGCTTGTTTCTACTTCACGAGGTTCTCCTTCTCCTGTGCCTAGTCCGATGCACTCTTCCAGTCCGGGTCCCTCAAGTTCTTCTCCAAAGCCAAATCTATGGGATGAGGCTGTTAAATGTCAGCAAGAAAAAGAAGTGGCTGCTGCTGCTGCTACTGCTCAGGTCTGGGGTGCTAAAGCTACCAAAAGTTGGGATGATGCTCTCACAATGGGGGAGTAATAGAAAAGAAAAGACTGCTGCTTCTCATGTTTTCTGTTTTTTTTTTTTTTCGTTTTTTTTTTTTGAACTCTTCTAAATTTTTGTTGAACTCGGTTTGGTTGTAAGATGCATAAGCATCAGATTCTTATTTGCTTACTTATCTGGTTTTTGAGACAATTATTGCTTAAATGTTTTATATTGATCTGAAGGAGAAGAGAAAAATGATGGAAACTGATTGATTCTCCTTCAAAGACCTTCTCTGCATATATTTTTTGCTTGGTTACTGCAGCTTTGTCTTCACAGGTTGTGTCGAGCATCAACGGGGGAGTTTGTAAGAAGCTGGAACAGCTTTTGTTTGAAACTCAACACAACCGTGTCTTTCCTGGTCCTACTAGGAAAGACCAATGGGTGTACTGAGCAATTTTCTAAATTGCTGTAAATATGAAACTGATTCCTTTTTGCTCTCCTATGTTTATGGAAGTTATTTAATTGATTTTGTTTGACTTTCATATAAGATATTCGATTGATATTACTAACCTCTTGATAAGGCTTTCTCTCTTCTGTTTGAAATTTTATCATCTTATCAGATTAGCAAATCATGGCGCAATCTATGGGGGAGTCCTCTCTATATATTGTAGGCAGTATGCATATGGAGTATATGGCTTTTGTGAGCACATTTTGATTTAACAAAAGTTCTTGTGAACTCTTATACCTCTCGATTTCTTCTCTTGAATTGCAACCTTTGTCATCTCTCACTTGTGTGATTTGTGACTGTAGGAAGCCAAGTTTCAAAGGTGATCAAACCGAGTTGCTGTCTACACTAGTCTGTCAATCTGTTTACTGTTCATTGTCAAGTTAGCTGTGTAAATGCTTGTAATGAGATTACGATTTTGATCTCAACTTGATATCTGTAACTCTTGATCAACGTTAGTGGATTCGGTTTCTAGTGTGGACTACTTTACAGTCTCGTAGTGGTTTTGATCTCTTATGAGATTTCCACGTTAAAACCTTGTGTTCTTCTTGTTCTGTGTTTGTTCTTTCGTTTTATTTCCATCTGGTAATTTCATGGTGCGGAGAGGACTGTGAGACTCGGCAATGGCTCGGAAAGAACTGTGAGACTCGGCGTTGGTTCGGACAAGAGTGTGAGACTTGGCGGTGGCTCCGAGAGGAATTGGCGGCTGGATGAGTTGCCGGAGAAGCGCTGCCGGCTGGCTAGGTGAAATGTGAAACCACAAGGAGGAGAACAGAGAAGTGAGAGATGATTTGCGCCATGGCGCCTATGTTCAACTTGCGAGTCAGATCAATCTTGAGAATTTTGTTGAACACTCACAATATTAAAGCAGCGTAGGGAGCGAGTAAGCTAAGCCGATCAGTAACTTCCCACATCCGAAGTTACTTGCTAGTAAAAATTCCTCCATCTCTATTAACCATCTCTAACTTCTATTAAAAACACCGATTTTTTTTCCTTTTTTTTTTTAACAATAATGAGTTTTTGTACTTAATTTGTTTTTTTTTGAAATCGGAGTTATTTTACTTAATTAACAATTAAAAAATTGTCTTCATAAAAAACAAACATAATATTTTACAGTATAACCACAAGGTTGGAAGGTGTTGACAGTAGCCGCAGAGGGGCTACAACAGGCCCACAGACCCGCAGCCAGTGTACCCGGGGCCGGCCTGGGGTCCGGGACCGGATCATCAGCACCCGGACCCGGAGTCCAGCAGTCTACCTTACGACTAGGGGCCAGGGGACCGGGGGCGCCAGCCTGCCAAAGAGGTCACCAGAGCTGCCCTTTGGTGTGCAAACAGAAGGAAACCAGTCCCACATCGAAGAGTGAGGCCAGACCTCACGTCCGGCCACCTATATAAGGGCCTCAACTACCCTCATTAATAGGTAAATGATCTCTCCAACTGTTTATCATACGTGCTTTAAGTTATCTATTCATCCCATCTATACTAACTTAGGCATCGGAGAGAAGAAGACCGGCCCGCCCGGTATTCCCCTTAGTAAGTAGGTTTACAGGAGATCACGCTTGGATTCATCTGTCTCTACCAGGCCTACGGGTTTTAGGTACGAACAATTGGCGCCGTCTATGGGAAGTTGGATAAAAAACCATGTAAGCATTACCAATGGCAGAAAGCTCGGAAGCAGGCCAGGAAAGAAACGCCACCGAGGAGCGGCGTGTTGCACCAGGGCAAGCGCTCATCTCCACCCCGGTCGTCGCGCGAGAGCAGCGCAGCGACCAGGGCAACCAGGAAGACTGGAGTTGTGGGAGGCCGGCCGGCACGCCGGGGCCATACCATGATAACTCGCGCGGGAAAAGCCCGGTGGAGAGCGACCAGCCAGCGCACCGGGGTTTTTCGCTGACGTTCTCGGACGATCCGAGCGACAGGGAGGAGAGCCCGCTCGGTGACAGTGACCGGGACACCACGTACAGCCCCGACCGGCACGATATGGCAGGGGAGATACGGGCGATGAGGGCAGAAGTCGGTTGCCTGCGCGAGGAGGGCGACCGGGATAGAGCAAAATCCAATGCCCGGTATGAGGAAATGGAGACGGTGAACGCTGCCCTAGTAGCCGCCCTGGAGAGAGGACAGCAGCGCAACGACGCTATGACCAGGGCAAATGCACCCACACCAGGCCGATCTCAGCGGTTTGAAGCGGAACAGTCGTTGGGCGGACGGCCCAGCGACCCCGACCGAGCGAGCGGAGTCCCCGGCCAGCACGGCCCCACCAAAGAGCACGCCGACGCCCCGGCAACCACACGCTTCATTCGAGGATGAAGTCATGATCCCGACTGCACGGGTGTTGCAGATACTCACCGACACTGTGTCAGATCTGAAGGCCCAAATGGAGGCCAACGAGAGAAGAGCGGCGCGGCCGATGGAAGGCGCGCGATTCAACGAGCGCATGGGCCATTTCTCACACCGGGTTCTGGAATCAGGGAGGTCTGGTAACCAGAAATTCCTAAAGCTCACGTACTCAGGATCCGACTGCCCGTACCAGCATCTGGACAGTTTCCGGTCCCAGACGTGCGCCAAGGGCTATTCCGATGCAGTATGCTGCAACATTTTCTAGGAAACCCTGTCTGGAGAGGTGCTCAGCTGGTTCTATGAGCTTCCGGCGAACTCCATCGAGGCGTTCGAGCAGCTGGCCGACCGGTTCGTAGGCCGCTTCATCCTCCGGGTCGAGGGAGCCCGGACATCGACCATCCTCTTCAACTGCATGCAGGCACCTGGCGAGGAGCTGAGGACGTTTGTCAACCGTTGGCAGACGGCGACGGCCGGGGAACCTCGACAAGGGTATCGCCGAGATGCCGTTCAAACAAGGGTTCCGGCCAGGAAAATTTTCCTACGCCGTACGGGTGGAACTCCCGCAGGGGTATGACGAGCTAATGGCGATGGCCATCAGGCATGCTCAGGCCGACCATGAAACGTACGGGCAGCACCTGCTGAAAAGAAAGCGGGACGAGCAGCAGGAGGACCACCCCCGGGAGGAGCACCCCCCTCTTGGCCAAGAAGACAAGGCCAGCCAGCGGAGCGAGAACCGAAGTGCCAGACCGGGCTGACCCAACAGAAATTGGGGGCAACGGCAGCAGAGGCCCTATCATGACAAACCCCAGGTCGAGCACAAGCCGGCGCAGTACCGGCAAGAACGCCCCCTGACAATCATGCCAGCAGAACGTCAAGAGGTCTTCACCACTCTAACCTCTTCGTACGAGGACATCTTGCACGAGAACGGGAACATCATTCATTCCCCCACCGCCCAGGAGAAAGTACCCAAAGGGGAAGCTTACCCCGGCGCAAACGGGCAAGTACTGCTCCTATCACGATGAAGCTACTCATCGGACGAACAAGTGCTTCGCTCTCAAGACAGCGGTGGAGGGTTTGATTAGCAACGGCCAGCTCCAGCGGTATATAGGGGAAATGAGAGCAGATCCCGACCGGGAGCAGGGCCAGGGCTGGTAGGCACGCCCAAACCTCCAAGCGGTTAGTTTGGCATATCATCGGTTCAACCGCTGTAACATCATGAGATATGTATGCCAACTATTTTGAGAAAAATTACACCGGTTCCACCAGTGTAAGTGTATTTATATCCAAGGAGTAATACAAACAAAAACCGTTTCAGCGGGTTTACAAAAAAAAAAAGCAAAGCATAAATCTTAAGGAGCCCCCCCCCCTCAGCGGGCATTCCACCAGCTTCTCCAGATGAAGCCGCCGCACCTTCTCCAGCAATTTGAGGCCCGCCTTCCCCTTCCGGTTGCTCCGCGTCTACCGACTGCTCATGGATATCCGACTGCTCATGGATATTCTCATCAGCTCCGGCCTTCGGCATTCGAGAGGTATCCAGGTACCCCTTCTCTTCCCACTCCACGTAGGCGTCCACGATACCCGATTCCCTGGCCTTCTCCAGGAACTTAAGGAACTGATCGCTCTCATGATACTTGAGGACAACCCGCTGGTAAACCTCCGGGTCCTCTTCTCCAGCCGCAGCGGCAGCGGTGGCGCGCACATCGGCAGCTCCCACCTAGAGCTCATCCACTTTGGCCTCCAGCTCGGCCCTCTCCTCTTCAGCCAGCTCCTTCTCCTCCTCGAGACTCCGGGCCTGCTCTTCCAGCTTGGCCACCTGCTTCTTGGCCCTCTCCTCCAGTCTGACCTTCTCCCGCTCCAGCCTGGACTTCTCTGTTTCCAGACGCTCTCGGGCTCCTTACGGGTAAGTGCAAAAATTGTGAATAGCTATAGCTTCTCTTTGATCATTTCTTGGTTAATGGTAGTAGGATGAGTCATGTTCGACTTTTGTTCTGGATGCAGTTTTCTCGAAGGAATCTTCTGTTTATAGCCGGAGGTCTTTCAAAAACTGTATAAGCACATTGCCTACAATGCCCACCTAAATTTGCTTTGCTCCGCATGCAGTTCTGCAACACCACAAGAAACTCTTCTATCTCGCCTTCCTCCTGTAATTATTCTTTTATTTTGTATGGATTGAGATGATGTAAACGCAAATCCTTCTTACCGATCTCTTTCGTTATTCGAAGCTCGTATTTTCCCCTTGTATGGTGCGTTTTAAAATAAAGGTTTTCATGGCTGCCTCGTAGTGTCATGCATGGTCCCTCTACCAGTCTAATGTATGGAAAACAAAGTTAACAAACCTTTGGACTAGTCATACGACTCATACTATATATTCACAAGTAAATTCTTAACCAAAGTCGTGGGATGGTAGTCACATTACACAATAATTATACACATTAATGGTGGATGGTGGTTGATGATGAGCCAAGAGTGGTAATATATAACTCGACCCAAAAGGCCAATATAGAGAATAGAGTGACTAGAAAACTAGGCAATTTCAACTATTAACTACGTACAAAGTTTCAAGCTACAATAGGATGTGTATACAAGAACTAAGTATTCAAGGAAATCAGATACTTTGGTACCGATAGTTTAAGATAGTTCAAAGTGCACCTTCAATATATGGCCATTGAATACATCTAAGGCAAAAGCATATTGCCATGCATAGATCGTCAATGTTAATATAGAGAAGTACCTCACTTTGAAGAAAGAATATAAAAAAAACACAAGAAAATTCAAGAATTTTGTGATAATCGTCAAACTAATTCATAAATATCTAAACGCTCCATACAAAATTTAGGTAGTAGAATTTGCGTTTGAGGACTTTGCTCGCAATTCATTACCTTTTATATATTGTTGCACCAAATCTTCTAAGAAAAATGTCTCCAGAATTAATTCATGATAAAAGTCTGGCATGCTCTATGAGATAGAGTTGTTTAGAATGCTATAGAAAATTTCCTAGTGAACTAACTATATGTAATTTGCACGTCATTGGAAACCTTCAAATTAGTTACAACACTGGAGAAATTTATTTAATAGACCAGACTACAAACCACCGGAATGGGGAGACAAACATCTGTGTATGTTCTAAAGAACCCTAACAGAAGCAGCAAATTGAAAACGACAAACCGACTCAAATTCAACCTACAGCAAATTGAAATACATAAGAACCAAGCTCATGGCCGAAAGGAAAATGCATGCAGAAATACATCAACAATTAATCCCCAATTGTTTGAAGAGTGACTTAAACAATAAGAAGGTCGATCAAGAAGATGAAGAGTGACTTATCTTCTTGACCTTCTTCCCGGCCCTCTTCTTAACCCTCTACTTGGCCCTCTTCTTGGTTCTCTTCTTTGTACTCTTCGTTATCGCTTTCATCGTCATAAGGCAGAACATAGTGACCAAATCTAACAACTATACTGACTTGAGATCCAGCACAGAGAAACTTGGGTATATGAGAAGCAAGCTCCAATATTTCTTCATCAGCCTCGTCAAAACCATTACAACCCCTCACATCCAAAACCTGAAGGTCCCTGCAGCCTCGCAGTATTTTGAGAAGACTTTTCTTACTCAGTGTTGTTCTCCTAAAGGACAAGTACTTAAGTTTAGGCACACATCTCACCAGTGCCTGCGCATCCTTGCAAGTAATATAAGCATCAGCCATGTGCAACCCTTTGAAGTCCTTGCAGTTTTTCTCGATATGGTTCAGGATTTGTTTCATGGCATTGGAATAGACGCTGGAAATCAGTCCAGGGAGCTTGAGAAATTCAGCACCTTCGCTGCGTTTGAT
This sequence comes from Potentilla sterilis, assembly GCA_963682095.1. Taxonomy (NCBI): domain Eukaryota; kingdom Viridiplantae; phylum Streptophyta; class Magnoliopsida; order Rosales; family Rosaceae; genus Potentilla; species Potentilla sterilis. The sequence goes on from OY821763.1 coordinate 47,307,198, forward strand.
CAGGAAGTTGACGAATTTGGGAACAGTGAAGTTACTCCACGGAATGTCAAATTCACGAGCAAATCTCCTCATAAAAAAATCAAACCAATAACCTTCTCTTTCACCAGTATCATATTCAAAGTTCATTGGATCAAAGTTACCTCCAGGGAAAATGATGCTCTTCCAGAGTTGTGGAGTGAGGCTAGCTTTGTGCCATGATTTACAAACGAAAGGGATGAACATCAGCATTGACTCTATGCCAACTTTCTGAAAGATATTGACAAGGCAGTCCGATTCGAGATCCTCCCATTTTCGGTCATTCCTGGGAGTGGGATTCCGAAGCCAGTGCTGCAGGGTTGGATTTGGCAGTGGGGTGAAGTGGTCTCTAAACATGGTTCTAGACCTAGAGAGCTTCTGCGGAGGGTTCTCAGAGGAAGACATGGAGGTGATGGAGTTTTTCTCTACTGCTTCTCTCACTCTCTTCCACTCACTATAAAGAGTGAAATGTCTCTTGAAACGGACAAGTCGATGCTGGATGGCAGATTGGCGTGGGAACAAGTGTAAGCCATGCTATATGTAATTTTCATTTACTTCGTCTCCCCATGTAAATCTTCTTATCTTTAAAAAGAATCTATGTAAATTGTGTTCTTTTTTAATTTTTTTCCTTAAAACCATGAACTGTTTATCAGTCATTCCTATACCACTGTATACTCAACAACTCAATCTTTTTGGGTCAGTTACTGACCGGATGAAGACCAACTATTGAACAAGAGTAAGACATGCTATATGTAATTTCTAGGAAAAAATTCACCATTGGTACCCAAACTTACCTCGCTATATAAGAAAGGTACCCGAACTTGAAAAACGATCACCATAGTACCCAAAGTTTTAAATCCTATTATAGAGGTACCTAGCGTGTTTTGACCGGCTGGCTTCCCGGTTTTTGATGACGTGGCAGTTCGCATTTTAATTCCGAGGGGCAAATCTGTAATCTCCGCCTAAAGTTGGGAAATGATTAAAGGGACCTCCGATCGGGATGAGAGCAGGCAATCTCACATCCCTGTTTGTGTACCCACCAAACCTTTGATTTAAGAACAGATAATTACTCAAAAATACTGAAAATAATATAGATTAAACCCACAATCCATATACATGAAACTGAAAGCTTGAAAGAGAAAAACGATAGGTGGACGAATATTACTGCAACCGGAACCATCGAGGAGCTAAATATCTAACTGGCCTGCTCGAGCTGATTCTCAAACTCAATGACCAGTTGCTCTCGCTCAATCTCCACGATGAGAGGGAGGATGACGATGAAGATCGTTGTCCAGAAGATCCACGACGACGTCTTCTTCGCCACGTACGACGCGTCGTTAGCCAACTCCTTAGCCAATTCGACCTTGGGACCATGTCCTGCACTCACTCTCACCCACATTTGCATCATCCAAGTCACCTGTATTCTCGCTACCAACTACATCACTCCTTTGATGGAACAACCTTTCATCAACTCTCTCGACAGGACGACTCACCACGTGCTCATCCTCAAGCTCTCGCCACATTTGCAGCACAGAGGACGCCCGGGAGTTTACCCTCCCTTCATTTTCTGACCTTCTAGACGCACCAGATTGAGAGCTTCTAAGGAAAGAAGACTCAAGCACCGAAACATTCTGTAGACCGGCAATAGCCATCATAGAAACCCAAAAAATTAATCCTTCATCCCATCTGTACAAAATGCATAAAAAGGCGCATTCATTTACAGAAATCACAAAATCCTGATGATTCTTTCTAAAAATCAGATCATCAAATCGAGTCAACTTTAGCCAAGCTCATAGTTGCCATACGAAGCCGAACCCAATCTAAGCAGCATCAAATCACAAACTCCTCCTCAAGTCTCAGAAATTGAATAACTGGTATGATTGATGATTGTTTCCTTCTTTGCTGCAATTCATAAAAACAAAACAAAAGATCAATCTTGTTTTCCCTTTCTCTTCTCCGTCTCGACCCAGAGCCTTCGACTTTGATAGCCTCGTGACCGCCTCCCCCGTACTCTACACCAGCTTCTCCGCCCTACACGACCCGTCGTTCACCAACTCCTTCGCCGTCTGCACGATATTCGACTCTGACAGCCTTGAGATCAGGCTCTGTTCATCATTTTCGTCGTTACGCCGAGCCAATGGCTTTTTGCTTACCACCAATCTCAGTATTTGTTTTCTGCCTTCAGACGCCATGATTAAAGGTACCTATCGGGAGCAGAGCTCCATCAGCCGGATGAGCTCACGGACCGACCGGAGCGCCAGGTTCACGTTGCGGCACACGTTGCGCGCCTCCACGAATGCGTCGAGTGACGTCAGCAGGGGTAGGCCGACTGACTGGAGCTTGGCGTTGGATTCGGAGAGTGAGGACTTGAGGGAGTCGACGTCGGAGAGGAGAGATCGGAGGTCGTCGACGGCTTGGATGAAGTCCTGGTAGTGAGCCCGGCAGACCTCTTCGATTTCGGACTCTTTGGACCGGGAGAAGCGGCGGAGGTGGAGGAGGAGGGTCTCGGGCTTGCCGGAGGCGAAGGGGCCCACGTCCTCGCCGTTCGAGATGGCGGAGGAGAGGAGGAGCTGGTCGAGCTTCTCGGCGGAGTCGTTGCCGTTGTCGGTGGCCGCCTCCGGGGCGATTTTGCGGCGGGATTTGGTGGAGGTCATCGTGGGAGTGTAGGCCATATCGGGCGGAGGGGATTTAGGAGGAATGTGGGAGAAGAGAGAGAGAGGGAGGGAGGGGTAGTTATTTCGACAGCAGGGTGAGGTGGATGAGGATTTATTTGACGAAAATGCCCACTGAGGTAGTGGGGCAGTTGTGTGAGGAGTGACGTGGGTTTGTTAGGCGGAGATTACAGATTTGCCCCTCGGAATTAAAATGCGAACTGCCACGTCATCAAAAACCGGGAAGCCAGCCGGTCAAAACACGCTAGGTACCTCTATAATAGGATTTAAAACTTTGGGTACTATGGTGATCGTTTTTCAAGTTCGGGTACCTTTCTTATATAGCGAGGTAAGTTTGGGTACCAATGGTGAATTTTTTCCTAATTTCTATATATTTACTTCTTATCACCGTTTAAATTGTTCTTATCTTGTGAACTGGTATTATAATTTTAGTTTTCCTTAAGACCATGAACAGAAACACTCATTCTTATGCCACTTGACTCAATCATTTCCCTTTTTTTTTGTCAATTACTGACCAGGTGAAGACTGAGTTGTAAACGTGAACCATTCACTCCTTGTAAACGTCAGGCAGAGCTAAACTAATGACGCATTTGTTGCTTAATTATGGAGCACTTTCGGTTCTTTAGTGTATATAATATCACACAGTCAGTCCTAACGCATATTCTTTAGTACAACAGCTTGATAATGATAACATTCATGGATTTATTGAAAAATGAAAAGCAACTGAAGAAGAAGGACTGAAAAGAAACGCAATAGCTGAATGAGACTACATTTTGAATGATCTAATTCATCATCAAATTAAGTACAACCATTCCTATATATTGGAGAATTAAGCTAACGATGACAGAAATACCCTTACATAGATTCCTATATACCCATATTTCTAACAGATAACTACACCACCCCATTGTTAATGGAAACCAAACGGTTTCTGACTCTCGTGGCAGCAGCGATGGCGTTCCAGAGTCAACATTCCTTGGTCTCGCGGTGGCCGCCGGTGCATTTCTTTAACAATTTAGATGATGTAAACTTCAGTTATCATATGGTAACATTTCTCTACCAGTCTACTACATTATCAAACACACCTCAATACACAGGTATAAGTATAACATGCTTTACCTCACCCTTTGAATATTCTTGGTTCTTCATGTAGAATGTTCACCCTTTTGAATCTTCACTATAATTCCTCCATATATAAATCGATCATTCTCCAACATGACCTCTAAACCCTAGGCGGCGCCTTTTGGCTGTGAATGCCCGGTCCGACGGCACGCCTTCGCGGCGGCGTCGTCGGACTGGCAAGAGTGAGCCAAGTGCTTACTAATAGTTGGAGGCTCTAGCGCCGATCTCATATCCAAACTCGTCCAGTGGCACCTTGACGTTCTGGTCGGCCTCTGGCCTTGCCGCCGTCTCTGATTTGCTGCTGGATGGAAATCGTGGGCTTGGCTTGTAGGGGGAGTTTTTGCTGTGGGATTTCCTAGGGCTTGGGTGGTGGTCGTCGGCTGGGTGGTACGACGGAGGTGGTTGGGTGCTTCTTCGCTGCAGTGGTGGTATGGGCACCGGTGTAAAGTTTCTTGGGCACCGGTGTATGTCAAACAAATAAATAGAATCAGAAAACATATGGAAAGAGTTGCATGCAAGACTAAAGTTTCTTGTTTCCTAAAGCTGTGTTTGTCTACAAGTACACGATGAATTTTTCTTTTATGTACCCTGCCTGCTTGGTCCTCTTGTCCAGTGTTTTCTGATTTCTTAGTCTTGGAACTGGCTGTCCCATAACGCTTTTTCGAATGTCTATAGGATGATACAAATTGATAGATAGATGGATAATGTACACTGATATCCGGATTTTTCACTTGCAGATTCTATTTATTTGTTTGACATCCAAGAACAAGGAGTTTGCTGTTGAATGAAGCTCGTCTCGGTACAAAAGAAGAACACAATAGTTCCTCTGCTGGTAACAAACACACGAACAGTAGACAACCATCCACGCCACTTTCTCATTATATCATATTGATATGTCAGCAGCGTTAAACTATCATCTTTTACGATTTACAAACTCAACTTTGCATCAATATTCTCCATACTAGCCTGGAGTCACAGAGGACTTCTCATAATTCATAAAGTAAAGATATTTAGGAGTTGATTGGGTTGCTCTAAGACATGACATTGCACCTAATGTGATTGCACGCTGGTAACCTGTGCTTCAGAGAACAAATTGTCGGAGTGATAAAACTCTCTAACACAACTGCAAGGTCACTTTCCTATAGAAATTCAGATTTTGATACCATGATAAAGGAATATAAGTTTAGCAATAACAAGTAATTGATAATTGTCGGAGTCTCAGCTCCTTATAAAATAATTTCCAAGCAGGTTCCATTTTCCCATTTGGGATTCCATTCTCACATATACAACATTACACATTCTACCAAAATAAGATTTATCAAATACTACAATTACACCATGAACCATCACAACATCAGAACCCCCAGGTTAGACAATTGACTAGATGGACATCATATGTAGATGCCTTCCAAAGACAAGATTTAGGTGTTGAAAACCAAGATACACTGAAGAATATCAAATGCAGTTGGCACACAACTACACATTACAATAAAAGATCAATACAATCAACATGAAAACTGCACTAGACTCATGCTCTGTCCTCCAATGTCACCACAACTCGTTCTCCTCCTCGTTGGACATTCAACACTCTTTGTCTTCCTCCAACATACAAGACTCTTCGCCCTCCAAATCGGTATCCATACAAGACCCTGTGCCCTCCTCCTCCCTGTCCAACTCTAGAACCCTCACACATAAACTTAGGAATACTAGCAGCAAGCTTAGCTATTTCCTCATCCCCCTCATCGAAACCACTACACTCCCTAACATCCAAAAGTTCAAGGTCCTTGCAGCCTTGCAATAAAGTAACAAGACCCTGCCTACCAATTCTCGCCTTCCTCAACCACAAATACTTAATTTTAGGCACAAACTTAACAATGGCCAATGCCGCCTTCTTCCCAATATCGGCATCACACACATTCAACCCACAGAAACTCTTGCATTTCTCCCTCACATGTTCAAGCACTACTTCTAAAGCATAAGAGCCATTAGGCAGCTTTAGAAACTTCACATTCCCCATGCTACGATCAATCAAAAACTTGAAAAACCTGGCGGTGGAGAAACCCCGCAAATCAAGCTGAAATTCAATTGCAAATCTTTTTCTAACAAAGTACTCAAATCTAGACTCTTCTTCTTGAACAACATAACTTGAAAGATCATCAGTCCCACTAATGTCGAAAGAATCCGTACCTGGGACATCGTCTGGTACAATGAGGCGTTGCAAGCAAGCAGGGTCGAGGCTCGATCTGTACCATGACTTGCAGACGAAAGGGACAGAGACTAGAAGTGACCCAGTTCCCACTCTTTCGAAAACGTTGACCAAACAGTCCGGGTTCAAGTCCTCCCATCTTCTCTCAGATTCATCGCCGATGTTCCTCAGGGTAAGCTGATGATCGGATTCCATGGTGGGGTTTTGGTCTTCTGCTTCTTCTGGAGGATTGGCAGACATCCTAAGAGCTAAGCTTTCCTTTCTGAGTTGCTCTCCGAAAGAAGAAACTTTCCTATACTAGAAAGTCTTACAGCTTTGAGGCATCAACATAACTGAGGCCGCGGACTATTTGATAGATAGACAAAGGGGTGAAATAGTCTTTTCTGTAATGTTATTGAACGTATCCGATCGTATTCGAAGACAGTACATTCCCGGATAGTCGTCGGCTACACGCCCGATACAACCGGAAAGCGCCGGATACTCTTGGATACGGGCTAGATACGTGAATTGGAAAGACTATTTTACCCCTACGTTTTCTTTTCTGCTTCAGCTCAGGCGCAAAGACCTTGAAATTGAAGGCAATAATTACTGAAATGATAATTACTGAAATTGAAGGCAATAATTACTGAAATGATAATATGTATGCTCAGATGAACAAGCTGAGGTTCATTTTATGCTCAACAGGACCTGTAACTCTAACGTTGAGGGACTCGAGACTGGGGAAAAAACTGGATTTGATCCTCCTATTAGTAACATCCCCACCAAAGTCCAGATTTGGCATCCGCAATGTTTTGCACGTAAAAACACTTCGAGGCATATTTGAATAGACTCCCCCATATAATTAAGTTGGAGTGCAACCACACTGAGCCTAACAGCAGTACAAATCCAATCAACAATGTGAGAATATGTAGAGAATAAGGCCTGTCAGAACGAAGGGTAAGCTTCTGAATGTCTGATAATCAGCCCCGAAAAAGAACATGCTCGATTAACAAACCTAGAAAACCGATCAGGGTCATGGGAATTGTTGAAGATAGTTAGCAGTATGGCGGATGTGGCGGATGTGCCGGATGTGCTAGTAAGCGAGTGTGCCCGTGGCGGATATGGTGAATGGCGAGTTTACTATTACTCGCCAGTTCTCCTACTGCTCTCTTGTCCTCCTACTGCTCTTCTGTGCAGCATATAGTTCACCTACTGCAGTATGGGCATTATGGTGGAAGAAATCATGGCGGAACACTTCTATAAGTTGGTGGGACTTGTCACTTCTCCTGTTGAGTATAAGTCAAGTTATGTTTACCACCTTACTTGTGTAAGTGATAGGGTGTTATCACCATGCTTTGTGTTTGTATTGTAGTCTTTAGTTGGTCCCTATTTGAGAGATTAGGTAGTTGGTAGCATGGCGTAAAGCATGGCTTGTTGCTTGCTTGAAGACTATCTAAATGTGTATATAACCTGCTGTAAATCCTCTTTCAATACAACAAGAGTTATCTTTTTCTCTTCATCAATTTCAACATGGTATCAGAGCAGGTTCTATTGGCCTAGCTCTTAATCTCTTTTTCTTCTTCCTCTCCCCTTCTCCTGTCCGATCCAAATCATGGATCTTGGCATGAGATTTGGGGAGAGGGGGAGTTCAGCAGATTGTTCATCTCTTGTTTCATATTGAAGAGATTCGTTGTTCATGATACCAGCTTCCGCACCCATTAACACATGATTGTGATTTAGTTTTACAACATCTATTTGTAGAATAATTTCCAAATCATGTGTTCCATAAAACATATTCCATTTTTCTCCTAGGAGTTTGTTCATCTGCTCCAAAATCATTCCATCATCATTTTCTGATTTCTTCTTCCTATGCTTTGGAAGAGAAATCTGTTGTCCATTATCAAGTTCTGATTTCTTTCATCCTATTTTGGAGGAGAAATCTGTTTCGAGGTTCTAGCGTAGCCTCAATATTTCCGATGTTGGACTATCGGCGTTTTAGTTTGGCCTCCCTTTGATTTCTTTATCTGTTTTGGAAGGAATCTGTTGTCCATGGTCAAATCTGTTTTAGAGATTCTGATGTAATCTCAATCTTCTGATGTTGGACTATCAGAATTTTTCATCAATCCATTGAGAGGTTGTTGTACCTCTAACATCACCTTCATTTTATGTGTTCTTCCTTCATGATGGAAGAAAGGCATGTTTAGAGGTTTTCATGTAACCTCAAGCCGCCTGTGACGTTAGGCCATCCATTCATTAGTCTGCTACACTATCCTTGACCATTTGCAGCAGCTCCATCATCTGTAGCCACCATTGATCACTCTATTTCATCTTTTTCCCTCGTTTTTTCCCTCGTTTTTCATTTCCCCTACCTCCCTCCCACTGAATCATATCATTGTTCAAGCTTGGCTCAAGGGAGTTTTTTTTTTTTAATCATGCACTCCCTTGATCCAGCTTGAGGGGGAGTATTGGTGTCTATGAGTGTTGAAAATAGTCAGATATTGTGGCGGATGTCGAGTGGAGCAAGAATGGCGAGAGCAAGGAGGTCTCTGTAGAGACAGAAGACATGCTGAGAGAGACCCACACTGAAGGCTACCTTGGTAATTGCATGATAGCCTCCATTGAAGAGCTGAACCATTGCCATGGCCGCGTGAGCCTTCCATACATCATCAGGGACTCTTTCAACCTTGATACGTAACCGATCCATAAAAGCTTCCAGAATCCAGTGCTCAACGCAATCATGCGCTTCTTTGCCTTCAACCGCAACAATGATGTCCTTGAGGGTACTGAGTTCTAGAAGCTCCAGAACGTAGGAGATGACCGGCCGGTTAGCCACTGGAAGCAGAGCTTTGGGAACCTCCTTAGAGACGAGAGGGACGAGTTTCTTGGAAGTTCCGTCGGCGCAGAAGACCACTTGGAAACGGCGGATGTCCTATGGCGAAGGAGAACGGCGGATGTCCTACGGCGGATGTCCTATGGCGGATGGCGTACGGCGGATGTCCTACGGCGGATGATCACAACACCTCTAGCTCCTGGTTTCATTTCTGGGGAGAGACCCAGACGGCTTGGAGTAGATCCCCTTGTTGAATCATCCATTGATTGCTCCATTAGCAGAAGACCCAAGTTTCCATCCTTCATTGAATCCATTAAAGTCCGGAACCTTCTGATTAAACCCATTCAAGTTCTGATTAAAACCATTGAAGTCTGAAACTTTGGGGTTGAAAGATTTGAACTCGGAAGCTTTCGGCTTGAATGAGTTCCACCTGTCGCTGACCACGTTCAGTTCAGAAACCTTGGGCTTGAAGCTGTTCCAGCCCTCATTAGGGTCGGACCCTTTCTGCTTGTAATCCAACACGTCGTTGAAGGCTAACGGCGGAAGGGGAAAACGGTGGCGCATCAAGAACGGTGGCAACCAGATCGAGCGGTCCACACCAAACAGCAGCGCGTTATGGCGATCGAGCTGTACCGGTTTCGCCCAGATCGTGTGCCTCTTACGGAGGAGCAGCGGCTTCACAGCACCTCGACTCAATTCGAGTCGATTTCCAAGGCTCCGAGTCAAGAACTCGGTAACTCATCGACTCAACTCGGCAGCACAACTCAATCCTGTGCAGCGATCTGCTCCAGCACTCTTCTCTTGAATCGGCATCTTCGATCTACTATTTCTTTTGTCGTCGTTAAAGCCTAGCCCCGACCGACCGAGACGAGAGGAAAGAAAAACCCCGCCGGCGGTGGAGGAGGGAAACGGTGACGACCAGTGGAGTGGTGGTGGTTCGACCACATTGTTCTCGCTAAAGCTTATCCCCGACCGACCAAGCGAAAACAGCCGGCGGCGGAGGAGGAAAACGGCGGTGGGCAGTGGTGTCGACCGTGGAGATGTTTATGTCAATCAATGGGTGTTGGCGGATGTGCCTGTGGCGGATGTTCATCGAATATTTGGCAAGCTTGGCTCAAGGTTTCCCTTGATCCAGCTTGAGGGGGAGTGTTGAAGATAGTTAGCAGTATGGCGGATGTGGCGGATGTGCCGGATGTGCTAGTAAGCGAGTGTGCCCGTGGCGGATATGGTGAATGGCGAGTTTACTATTACTCGCCAGTTCTCCTACTGCTCTCTTGTCCTCCTACTGCTCTTCTGTGCAGCATATAGTTCACCTACTGCAGTATGGGCATTATGGTGGAAGAAATCATGGCGGAACACTTCTATAAGTTGGTGGGACTTGTCACTTCTCCTGTTGAGTATAAGTCAAGTTATGTTTACCACCTTACTTGTGTAAGTGATAGGGTGTTATCACCATGCTTTGTGTTTGTATTGTAGTCTTTAGTTGGTCCCTATTTGAGAGATTAGGTAGTTGGTAGCATGGCGTAAAGCATGGCTTGTTGCTTGCTTGAAGACTATCTAAATGTGTATATAACCTGCTGTAAATCCTCTTTCAATACAACAAGAGTTATCTTTTTCTCTTCATCAATTTCAACATGGTATCAGAGCAGGTTCTATTGGCCTAGCTCTTAATCTCTTTTTCTTCTTCCTCTCCCCTTCTCCTGTCCGATCCAAATCATGGATCTTGGCATGAGATTTGGGGAGAGGGGGAGTTCAGCAGATTGTTCATCTCTTGTTTCATATTGAAGAGATTCGTTGTTCATGATACCAGCTTCCGCACCCATTAACACATGATTGTGATTTAGTTTTACAACATCTATTTGTAGAATAATTTCCAAATCATGTGTTCCATAAAACATATTCCATTTTTCTCCTAGGAGTTTGTTCATCTGCTCCAAAATCATTCCATCATCATTTTCTGATTTCTTCTTCCTATGCTTTGGAAGAGAAATATGTTGTCCATTATCAAGTTCTGATTTCTTTCATCCTATTTTGGAGGAGAAATCTGTTTCGAGGTTCTAGCGTAGCCTCAATATTTCCGATGTTGGACTATCGGCGTTTTAGTTTGGCCTCCCTTTGATTTCTTTATCTGTTTTGGAAGGAATCTGTTGTCCATGGTCAAATCTGTTTTAGAGATTCTGATGTAATCTCAATCTTCTGATGTTGGACTATCAGAATTTTTCATCAATCCATTGAGAGGTTGTTGTACCTCTAACATCACCTTCATTTTATGTGTTCTTCCTTCATGATGGAAGAAAGGCATGTTTAGAGGTTTTCATGTAACCTCAAGCCGCCTGTGACGTTAGGCCATCCATTCATTAGTCTGCTACACTATCCTTGACCATTTGCAGCAGCTCCATCATCTGTAGCCACCATTGATCACTCTATTTCATCTTTTTCCCTCGTTTTTTCCCTCGTTTTTCATTTCCCCTACCTCCCTCCCACTGAATCATATCATTGTTCAAGCTTGGCTCAAGGGAGTTTTTTTTTTTTAATCATGCACTCCCTTGATCCAGCTTGAGGGGGAGTATTGGTGTCTATGAGTGTTGAAAATAGTCAGATATTGTGGCGGATGTCGAGTGGAGCAAGAATGGCGAGAGCAAGGAGGTCTCTGTAGAGACAGAAGACATGCTGAGAGAGACCCACACTGAAGGCTACCTTGGTAATTGCATGATAGCCTCCATTGAAGAGCTGAACCATTGCCATGGCCGCGTGAGCCTTCCATACATCATCAGGGACTCTTTCAACCTTGATACGTAACCGATCCATAAAAGCTTCCAGAATCCAGTGCTCAACGCAATCATGCGCTTCTTTGCCTTCAACCGCAACAATGATGTCCTTGAGGGTACTGAGTTCTAGAAGCTCCAGAACGTAGGAGATGACCGGCCGGTTAGCCACTGGAAGCAGAGCTTTGGGAACCTCCTTAGAGACGAGAGGGACGAGTTTCTTGGAAGTTCCGTCGGCGCAGAAGACCACTTGGAAACGGCGGATGTCCTATGGCGAAGGAGAACGGCGGATGTCCTACGGCGGATGTCCTATGGCGGATGGCGTACGGCAGATGTCCTACGGCGGATGATCACAACACCTCTAGCTCCTGGTTTCATTTCTGGGGAGAGACCCAGACGGCTTGGAGTAGATCCCCTTGTTGAATCATCCATTGATTGCTCCATTAGCAGAAGACCCAAGTTTCCATCCTTCATTGAATCCATTAAAGTCCGGAACCTTCTGATTAAACCCATTCAAGTTCTGATTAAAACCATTGAAGTCTGAAACTTTGGGGTTGAAAGATTTGAACTCGGAAGCTTTCGGCTTGAATGAGTTCCACCTGTCGCTGACCACGTTCAGTTCAGAAACCTTGGGCTTGAAGCTGTTCCAGCCCTCATTAGGGTCGGACCCTTTCTGCTTGTAATCCAACACGTCGTTGAAGGCTAACGGCGGAAGGGGAAAACGGTGGCGCATCAAGAACGGTGGCAACCAGATCGAGCGGTCCACACCAAACAGCAGCGCGTTATGGCGATCGAGCTGTACCGGTTTCGCCCAGATCGTGTGCCTCTTACGGAGGAGCAGCGGCTTCACAGCACCTCGACTCAATTCGAGTCGATTTCCAAGGCTCCGAGTCAAGAACTCGGTAACTCATCGACTCAACTCGGCAGCACAACTCAATCCTGTGCAGCGATCTGCTCCAGCACTCTTCTCTTGAATCGGCATCTTCGATCTACTATTTCTTTTGTCGTCGTTAAAGCCTAGCCCCGACCGACCGAGACGAGAGGAAAGAAAAACCCCGCCGGCGGTGGAGGAGGGAAACGGTGACGACCAGTGGAGTGGTGGTGGTTCGACCACATTGTTCTCGCTAAAGCTTATCCCCGACCGACCAAGCGAAAACAGCCGGCGGCGGAGGAGGAAAACGGCGGTGGGCAGTGGTGTCGACCGTGGAGATGTTTATGTCAATCAATGGGTGTTGGCGGATGTGCCTGTGGCGGATGTTCATCGAATATTTGGCAAGCTTGGCTCAAGGTTTCCCTTGATCCAGCTTGAGGGGGAGTGTTGAAGATAGTTAGCAGTATGGCGGATGTGGCGGATGTGCCGGATGTGCTAGTAAGCGAGTGTGCCCGTGGCGGATATGGTGAATGGCGAGTTTACTATTACTCGCCAGTTCTCCTACTGCTCTCTTGTCCTCCTACTGCTCTTCTGTGCAGCATATAGTTCACCTACTGCAGTATGGGCATTATGGTGGAAGAAATCATGGCGGAACACTTCTATAAGTTGGTGGGACTTGTCACTTCTCCTGTTGAGTATAAGTCAAGTTATGTTTACCACCTTACTTGTGTAAGTGATAGGGTGTTATCACCATGCTTTGTGTTTGTATTGTAGTCTTTAGTTGGTCCCTATTTGAGGGATTAGGTAGTTGGTAGCATGGCGTAAAACATGGCTTGTTGCTTGCTTGAAGACTATCTAAATGTGTATATAACCTGCTGTAAATCCTCTTTCAATACAACAAGAGTTATCTTTTTCTCTTCATCAATTTCAACAGGAATAAAACTCACCCTCATCAAAATTTGGATTCTGAGTAGACCTCCACTGGTTGTTCCATCTTCTAGACAAAACTGTGGTCCTCACGGCATGTAATGTTGGAAGTGAGGAAAGTATGCAACTAATAGGTGCGTCTGGCAATACACTGATCCTATCGACCGCATCCATTTTTTTTTTCTTTATGAACAAGCAATGGAATCCATTTGATCTACCTCAGCTTTGTCAGAAGGCCAGGAAATCTATTCTGCCATTGAAGCTCTTGCAGAGTTGCAGATACTAAAATGTAAGCTGAAAGAAGGAACTGGATGGACAAATCTTGTGAGATTACTTGGTCAGAATATATAGGGAATTGCAGTAACTTCACACAGAGAACCCCAAGAGTCATACAGGTGACACAGTAAACATTAACCATGAGATCATAATTCACAAAAACCAAGTACATGAATCTGATAAAAGCATGTTTATTACTCCAACATCCCTAATAATAACGCATGCATGTATCAACAAAATTGTACATAGTTTTCTGATTTCCATAGTTATTCAGTATTCACATTCCAGGGTTATTCCATGGAGAGAGAGAGAGAGAGAGTAGGATTTATGATATAATCACAAGAGAGCCTACAGCAGCGTTAACTAAGTATTCAAAGGAAACAAAAAAGGGTAAGAAAAATATTGGAAATGAACAAGAGCTAGGAAAGTTTCTAATCTTCTAATCTCCTAATTCTTTATTTTCGAAATTTTCTTTTCCATTCGTAAATGGCCCTATTGATGTTGGTAATTCTTCCGAACCATTGCAGCTGGGCTTGGATGGTTTCTTAACCTCAGACTTTGGCTTGAGCCTCAAACCAAACTTTTTCAAGAAGGAATTCCAACTGCCTTTTGTCTTCACCAGCTTCTCAATCTCTTGTTTCATGCTCAAACATTCCTTCTCAAGCTCGGAAACCCTCTCCTTCATGTCATCGACTGCTACAACCCGATCTAGTCGTCTGGTGCCAGCTCGAACAGGTACTTCATTTCTAACAAGCGCGAGATTCCCACTCAGATTCTGTGAGTTCTCAAGGTTTTCAGATACAAAGAACCAACCGGCAACTGATGTCCGTAGCCGAAGCTGTTCAAAGAACAAAACTTGGACAATGATGCGGAGTGGTAACCTCTCATTCTGGGCTGCATGTGTGCTGGCTTCCAATGAGAGCTTCTGGCAGTTCATGAGCCTACAGATTTGCTCCTTCTCAGAGTCTGTTAGCCAGGGATGGGCCTGAATTGACAATGCAAGCATTGAATATTTTTAGTCATAACTCAATGTTAGTAGAAGAAATATGACAAATTCTAATGGCAGCAATATCTACAATGCAATCTCATTCAGAATCATGATCATCTGGGAAAATTTTCCAAGTAGAAGCTTTTTATAGCTTTTCTGACCTGATGGTTTCTTTGTCGAAGTGAATATTTAGACTAATGTATTTCAATCGGTAACCACAATCACAGTTTACAGCCGCTTCTGTAAGACTTCCGCTAAACTATATATAGCTTCTGTAGTATAGGAAAATGCTTCCAAGTTGCAGAAAGAAGTCCTCTAACCAGTTATTCCATAAATAAACAGAAAAAGAGGAAAGGTATATTTACCTTGAGGTATATGTCAATAGCACGGTAAAGTCCATCGTCTAATGGTCTTGCATATTCAGGGATAAGAGAAGCTAGCGACTGAAACTTCTGTAACTTCAAGTTAACATCAGGTGCCACCTCAGCAAGATAGCCATCCATCAGATGAGCCACCATGGTCATTCGAGTCAATGCTTGAGATTCATCACTCAACTGGCCTTCATCCACTATAGAGTTAGAAGAATAATCAACTGAATCACGATCCATTAGCATGAAGTGATCAAGAATCCGCTGAACACAGTCAATATCATAGAGTGTCTCCACTGAGTAACCCATGTTTGGTATCAGGAGATCTTCAAGAGCTGCTTGTTCCAGCTGGACCCCAACACGCTTTTCCAAATTCTCTCGACATGATGGACTAGCATGCAAAATCATAGATGTCCGCAAAAGCCTAAGCAGGAAATTGGTTGGTGTAACGCCCTTCTGTTCAGGTAGTAATTCCACTATCTCCTCAAGAAGATTCCTTTGATCTGCATCCGATGGTGCAGAAACAGTTGATGCAGGGGCAGCACGGTTTCCATTTAGGTAACTCGATTGCCTGCCCAACAAGGAAAGATGCCTCTTTGCATAGTACATTATGGAACCAGCAACCTTCTCTAGATTCATACCACCAGATTCAACAGCCCGAATCAGCCTTCTGAAAAAAGGTAACTTAAGGAAGGAGACTTCCTCAAACCACCAATCTTCATTAATTGGATGTGGCTTGGCAGTCGTGCCTATTCCATTCCAGAACCCCACGCCGTCTGGGCTCTGCACTGCGCCTTTTCCCGACATAGGCCTACTGAATAAACTCGGATCAGCACTAGCTGTCATTGCCAATGAATTGATGCATCTGGAAACAATATGAAGCTCTTCTGCATGAGGCAAGACTTCTTCACATGTTTCAAGTACTTTAATTGAGTCGGTCCAAGTGCCAAGTACTTCATTTAGAAATTCTTCTGTTTGCATGATGAGATTTCCTTCTCCATAGTCTTCATTCATGCGAAGATACTCAGCCGCACACCGTACAACAACTACATTCAGCGCATTGAGTTCTAACCTTACACCATAACAGAATTTGGCGACAAGCAAGAAGGCTTTGGCTCCACCAGGAATGTCATGCAGTTCCAAACTACATTTATTCTCATCCTCACTAGACAATTCTCCAATAAGGTCTTCTAATAATCCACTTCTGGATAGCAATGGAAACTGGTGGATATATAGAATATATGTGGAACAAAAAAAAAACAAAAAATAAGTACAAAATCAGAGAGAGAGAGAGAGAGAGAGAGAGAGAGAGAGTTTACTTAGTTAATTAGTTATATAAAATAAGTGAGCAGAGATAAACATACAACTACATAGATGATCAGACATAACATCTATTGCAGTTGCAAAGCAGATGAGAGCATTCTGTTTGTTTGCCTCTCTACACACTTAGATTAGAGAGGTGTTTATTTCAAGCCTCACCAAACATTGAGTGTCTTACTTCCATCAACTCATAGTGTCCACATATTGATGTTGAGTTCACCGTGAGAAACGAAATAACAACACACTTTTAAGCTTGACAAAGTAAAGTTCACCTTGTGGAGATGGAAGGATGTCTCTCCAACTTCAACAATGACATCACTTGCAAGTCCAGTTGAGCAAAGCCTGCCAAAGAGAATATTGATTGTTCCATGAGGGGAACCAAAATTTTGTTCTTTAAGACAATTCGGGTACTCATAAAAGTCAAGTGCATGACAAGGAATGTGCAAACATTGACAGCATAACAATCAAAGTTTTCTAACAAGACAGCTTTTCTGTTTTCACATTAGCCTCCTATGAAAAAAGAAGACAACTTGTGTGTACAGATTTTCATGAAACATATTACTCTATGAGGCAGCAGAAATCACAACAAGATGCTCACATCTTCTACGGCACAGGGCACACAATTGATTACCTCAAAAGCAATCATGCGACAGGATCCTTTAACTTGAGTTCAATCCAAACCAGTAACCAGGAATCAGTAATAAGGACATTATGAATGGCTATCCTCTTACATACAACATTTTCCGATGTTCCTTGATTCAAATAGTTTCTGGGACGAAACTAAGCACCTAAACGGCTAAACATGAGTACATAAAGAACTGACAGCAACATACACTTTCTTGTTCTAAGGATATAAGTTGCAATGTGGTATTGCATACCAATCACCAACAAGAATACAAAAATCATGAACAGAATGGTAGTTCGAAATGCCTCTTTATGTACCAATCATAAACACACGTCACTTATGATAATATCCACATTGCATCATTCATAATCTTTTACAAGGCCAAACCATATAAGTTAATCAATCACAGACCAACAATTCATGAGAAATAATGTAAAAGTAAGGCTTTCAAATGATTAATGATCCATAGGTAAAGAATAAAACCCAAATTGAGTAGTCTCCTAAACAGACAAATCCAGAAACCAGAATTCAAAAGTGAACATTCAAGACAGACCCTTTACTCCCTTCCAATCACACAATAAACCCAACATTCCAAAATCACAATGTAAATCACTGTAAGCAGAATTACTCACCAAGTTTGGCCATCAAGATTAAAGACCTCAGATTTCGATCCCAGCTTCAGGCACGCCATTTCCAACTCACTCTTCCTCAGTCTCTGATATCCTATATCATTTCAGCTTGAAATGTGTGAGAAAGAAACTGACTAAATAGCCATAGCCAGCAAGTTGTGATAAATATGGGAAAGGCAGTGACTGAGAAATGGGTTCTCTTTCTCTGTCAAATGAGATTGAGATGGTCCCGAGTCCAAAGGAGAAGAAGATCTGATTCAGTTCCTGCTGTTACTCAAATCTGTTACGCAAATAGGGTTGTGTTTGGTGATATTCCTCTAGAAACATTTTATTTTTCTTTATATATTGCTTTTTCGTAACTTCCAACGTTTGACGAATAGAGAGATCAGTCAGTGAGTCAGTACTATATATTCTCCGACTTTATGAACTGAATTAAATAACGTTGTTCTTAAAGTCTGGTGGTGCTTGAAATTCTCTGAGTGTGTGTACTTTAGGGGACGGCATACAACGTGACAAGTCTCTTTGCCTTTGTACTTGGGTGACGAAGTGTAACATTAAACTATGATGTGATGTGTTTGTGGAATACTAAGACTTGTGAGGGTCTTTTCCCATGCCTCAAAGGATTGGAATGTGTTGCTATCAAGGAAAAGAAACTCTTGTTATGAATTTGATGGATGGACGAGGTCTTTTCCTCTATGTAGCACACTCTATGTTTATCATTGCTAGATGTTGGACCCAAATGTTAACAAGTCATCACCTATTGTTATTCAAAGCTAATTAAAGACTCAAATACATACCAAGCATTCGAAAACAAGTCTAAGTTTTTGTAATTTTGGTGATTAAGTACAGTTGTATTTGTCTTGAGTTTGATTTCTCTTCCTCAAAGTATCACTTGATGAAATGCATTATATCTTTCTAAGGCTACTACACAAAACTCTTTGGACTCTTTCCTAACCCTCCATACTCAAAGTATTACTTGTCAAAAAAGTTTGTTATACAAGGGCAATGACTCCACCTCTTTGACTCACTCTTTAGCTGCCATAATCCTGATCCCATTTTACACCAATATTATAGGGTTATCCCCAAAACACCATTTGTTTATAGTGTAACTATGATATCTTTTTCTACCAAAACAAAACAAAAAACCGTAATTTTCCTTAGAGTAAAAACCTCTACAATGTCGTTTGATTTTACTTCTACGTGTCAATATGGTGTATCTCGAATCATCTAGTAATATAGATATTAACCTTTTTTTTTGAAAAACTAGGCTCATTTAGTGAGTGAATGAGAAATTGACCATTTTCGATATAGAGATTACTTGTATCTCAATTAAATCGTATTAATCATAAGAGAAATCTCATATTGAATCGATCTTCCAAACTCTCATACAACCATACATATTTCAAGTAAGTAAACGTGTCATACAACTACCTACCGAGTGGCTAAAAAATCTGAAAACACATCAAAACAGTGAAGGAAAGTCAAAAGAGAAGATTGGTGAGATAAAGTGTAATGAGCAAAATTAGAAGAGTCCATTAGCATTCTCACATAAGCTAAACACACGGGAAAAAGACCATTTGAACAAAATGGGTTTAAAAATTGCCCATTCCAATGTTTATATCCCAAACCAATGAATCTTATTAAAAATACCTAAATACCCTATACTAAACCCTAATATATTCTTTCTCATTTTCCTCTCTTTCTCTCTAGCCGACTCTCTTTCTCCTTTTCCTCTCTTTCTCTCTAGCCGACTCTCTCACTCTCTCTCTCTCTCTCTCTCTCTCTCTCTCTCTCTCTCTCTCTCTCTCTCTCTCTCTCTCTCTCTCTCTCTCTCTCTCTCTCTCTCTCTCTCTGTGTGAATACGACTCAAGACAATATTGTGGAGATGGTGAAGGATATGCGACAGAATGGCCTACGGATTAGGGTTTTGATCGAATTGCTATTAGGGTTTTGATCGACAGATGGTGAAATTGTATCCTGATTGAAGAAGACTTTTTGTTGTTCCTTGATAAGCAACCTTGTACCAACAAGACTTGTGAATCTTATGGCCTACGGAGATTGGAGATTGGAGATTGGAGATTAAAATGGTGGATCCAATCCAGGGCTGCAGGGAGTGATTACATTCATGTGTTCAACCGGTTCATAATTTGTTCGACGAATTGCATCAAAAAAACAAAAAAATTTGACGGCGGGTCCTCCTCCTCCTCCAACATTAGGGTTTTGATCGAATTGGGAATACTATTACTGGGGGTCAGTAATCGATTACTGGGGGTCAGTAATACTATTGACGGCGGGTCCTCCTCCTCCTCCAACATTAGGGTTTTGATCGAATTGAGAATCGATTACTGGGGGTCAGTAATCGATTACTGGGGGTCAGTAATCGAATACTGGGGGTCAGTAATCGAATACTGGAGGTCAGTAATCGATTACTGGGAGTCAGTAATACTATTGACGGCGGGTCCTCCTCCTCCTCCAACATTAGGGTTTTGATCGAATTGAGAATCGATTACTGGGGGTCGGTAATCGATTACTGGGGGTCGGTAATCGATTACTGGGGATCGGTAATCGATTACTGGGGGTCAGTAACGGTGTCAGTAACATAGTTACTGAAAAATATGGAATCTGTAACCTAATTACTGGGGGTCAGTAATCGATTACTGGGGGTCAGTAATCGATTACTGGGGGTAAGTAACTTGATTACCATGGATCAGTAACTCCAGTAACCTGATTACTGGGGGTCAGTAACCTGATTACTGGGGGTCAATAATCGATTATTGGGGGTCAATAACATGATTACTGGAAAATATGAAATCTGTAACATGATTACTGGGGGTCAGTAATCGATTACTGGAAATCTGTAATCTGTAAATTATTTACTGAGGGTCAGTAACCATCGTCTAATAACCTGATTATAAAAAAAAAAAAAATTAAAAATCTGGCAAAAAAAATTCCGGCGAAAAAAAATTTTGGTGACCGGAATCCGGCGACTCCGGCGGCCAGGCTCCGGCGACCGGCCATGGGAGGCCGGAGGGAGTTGAGTGATATTTCGGCAAAGTTCGTTTTTTTATCTTCCACTTTCTCAGTAAATTATAATTCAAAAATATCTTAGAAAAGACAAAAGGACAAAAAAGGAAGAAAAAAAATTAAATTTGTACTAGAATTGAAAAAGATTTGTTCAAATGGGCAATAGAGTTGTTACCTTATGTTGAATAGGGGAAAAAAATAAGTTTGTCATTTGAATGGGCAGTCAGGGGGTCAAATTAGCACCAAATAGACATTTTCCCTAAACACACACACACACACTAATCTGAGTAATCTCCCATAAAAACAACAAGCCCGTACAAATCAAAAAAGCCCAAAACTCAAAGGTCAAAACTTGAAATATAGAGTGAGTTTTGGTCAGTCTCACACTGCTCAGTCGTCGCAGAGGTCAAGCTTTCTCTCTTTCTCGCCATGGAACCTCTGCGAAGCTTAGCTCGATTACTCCTAGCCTTCACGATCTTCTCCAATCTCTCACTGCTTGCTTTCTCCTCAACCCTTCAGGACATCCAGATCGCAACCGCCGAGCGCAGAGTAAGCTCTCATTCCTCATTTTTTTTTTCGATTCAAATTTTTGACAACCCATTTGGGATTGTGTGTGATTGTTTGTTTGTTTTTCAATATTTGGTTGCAGATTGACGTCACCTCTCATATTATCAAGGTTTTCTTGACGTTAAAGGTAGAGTCTTTAATGTTTGATTGGTTGTTATGGCTGCATCATTGTGGAGAAAATTGAAACTAGATTGAACCCAGTTTGTGAAATTGAGAAATTTTGATGGGGTAGGAATAAAGTTTGCATCTTTAACATGGTTTATGATTGGCTACATAAGCTTTGTTTTGTTTATTTGCTTCATTTTTTTTCATTTGTGGGGGTGAATATAGATGATTGAGCTTAGGGTGTGTTAGATTTTAAGCGGTAGAGGCTATTTTGTTGACGAAATCGGGCATAATGTGGGTGACTGGATTTTGGTTTAGTTTGGGTATCAGAGGGTTGGAAGTTATAGTCTTCATGTTGTAACTCTACAGAGAGTTATATGTGGTCATTTAGCATTTGTTGATTTGAGTAACGAGTGTGTCATTGTACTCTGCTGATCAGTGAGCTTAGGTTCAGTCTTTATTGTATTAGAAAGATGAACCCAATTTGTGAAAATTGACAAAAATTTTGCGCTAGGGAAGTAGGTATTATGTCTACATCTTTATTCATTACCATGGTCCATGGTTTATGATGTGTTAGATGTCTGCATTTCTCCTTGTGGGGTAACTGAGCTTCGGTTCAATCTTCAATGTATTAGATTTGAACTGTAGTAGAAAGGTCATCGTATATGACAAATTATCCTTGCATGTTGGCCCTATATCGGGCATAATATGGGTGACTGAGTTTCAGTTTATTTTGATTATTAGAAACTTGAACATTACAGTCTTGAGTGTAGTTATGTTACATAATGTCATGGCATCCTGCAAATTCGGCTAAGCAATACACCTCGGATGCTACACTTGTAACCGTGGTCAGCAGGCACTACCGTAGGAGTACTTTTTGTTCATATAGCATTATTTGCTGAGAAAATACTAGTTTGTCTTTCTATTCTACTGGGATCTACATTAGATTGATGGGTTGTCTTTCAGGTTGAAAATACTGGCACTTCTCCGGTTTCGGAAGTGCTTCTTGCTTTCCCACCAACACAGGTTGATCACATATCATCGCTCAAAGCAGCTCTTGCCGTTGGGAAGAAGAAAAAGAAAAGTTATGTATCCCTTGAAGTGAATCCCACCGAACTACCTGATGCACCAAATGGGACTAAGTACTTTAAAATATTGTTACTCAACCCGTTGAGTGCTGGTGAAACTGCAACAGTAGAAGTGCTTTATATATTGACACATTTGCTGGAGCCTTTCCCAGCAGAGATAAGCCAGTCGGAATCTCAGTTGGTCTATTTCCGGGACAGTGCAATAATACTGTCTCCCTATTACATCAAGCAACAGACGACCTTTTTAAGAACTCCTAGTACCAAGGTGGAGTCATTTACTAGAGTAGAACCCACTACACGTGCTGGTCCTGAACTGAAGTATGGACTGTATAAGGATCAACCTGCATACTCATATTCTCCTGTTCTTGTTCATTTTGAGAATAACAGTCCATTTGCTGTTGTTGAGGAACTTGTACGTGAGGTAGAAATATCTCACTGGGGAAATCTTCAGATCACAGAACATTATACTCTGGCACATGCCGGTGCTCGACACAAAGGTGTTTTTTCGAGGTAGGTTCTCCTGCTGGTCTTATCATCTCTAATTGAGTCTGATAATGGAAAAGACAACCTCTACTACTTTTATTGCTTGCAATATAAAAGTATAGAAAAGAAAGAAAAAAAAATGTTATGCCTCAGAAAAACTTATGTGTTAAGGCCCTTATAGAGAATTTGTACATTGCTTGGTTGTTAATCTCTTATTGCTTTGTTTTCGCAGGGTTGATTATCAAGCTCGGTCTAGCGGTGTCTCTTCATTCAAACATCTCCTAGCAAGACTACCTCCTAGAGTCCATTCAGTCTTCTACCGAGATCAAATCGGAAACATCTCGTCATCACATTTGCGTACAGATTATCAAAGGGTAATTTTTCTCCTGGCCAAATTACATTTATATCAAGAAGTTTTCCTTTTCACATATCTTTTAGCTCCTTAGTGCCAGCTTTATGGAGTCTCTCATTATAGCTGAATTGAAAGCATAATCTCAGGATTGTGACTACTGAGCAAAATTCGCTTGTGAAAACCGTAGAATAATATCACTGCATGTTCATATAACTGCTGAATCTGCTATTATTAATCACGTCTGTTTCACTACTCTTTTTCCAGTCAGAACTTGAAATTGAACCAAGGTATCCTTTATTTGGAGGTTGGAAAGCTACTTTCATAATCGGGTATGGTCTACCTTTGCAAGATTTCCTCTTTGAGTCACCTGATGGCAGGCGGTACCTCAATTTCACCTTTGGCTGTCCTCTTGCTGAGACAGTGGTAGACAAGTTTATCCTCAAAGTGCGTGTAGTACCATGTCTTTGTATTCATACGAGTATCTTGTAGTTTCTTCAGCTCATTTCTTTTCCCTCAGACATGGTTGAATTAGTTTATTGATTCAGGAACTGTTTTATTTCAGGTTGTGCTACCAGAGGGATCAAAAGATCCATCTGCTGTGGTTCCTTTTACGGTTGAGCAACATCTAGAGGTATTCCAATGTTAACTTTTTATTCATACTGCCAGAATATATGATGCTGCTAATGAATTGCCATAAAAGCAAATTACAAGACTGCAGATATAATATTCTTCTATAGTGGTATTGATGTTTAGTTATATTTCCTTTCATTCCTTTTACAGACCAAATACTCATACCTTGATATCGTTGGAAGGACAGTGGTCGTTCTTGAGAAGAAAAATGTAGTTCCAGAGCATAATTCGCCTTTCCAGGTATCACAAACATTGTTTGAATACTTATATTTGCTATACCTTAAAACATTGAAGGCAATGAGCTTCTCTAGAGTATAAATTTAGGACTGTTGACTTTGCCTATACGGCCAAGCAAATCTTGTTGATATATTTGAGGTTGATCTGACTACCTGGAGATGAGTTTGCCCAGTTCTTCCTTTAAATTAATGTCAACTATAATAGGCTTGAGTTTGTCAATTTGTTACTGGTGTGGAATTTTTTGGATCGGTGATAACCCCACAATAGACACATCACACGTGCCACAGAGGTTGGCATGTATTTTTGTTGTGCATTCCTGGTATATACTTAGAGAAACGTACGTCCAAAAAGATTACGGTTTGTTGACGGACTGAGCATTCAACCATCTTAGAGTGCTGTATAGTGAAGGAAGTGTATGCTTTATATATTTGTATGTATCTCTGTATACCTGGAAATCTGGCATGCATTTGCATCTCCCTTATTGGTGACTGAGCCCTCTTTCTCCTACTTTTTTGGCAGGTCTACTACAGCTTTAACCCAGTTTTCATGCTGGCAGAACCGCTTATGTTGGTATCTGTGTTCTTCTTCCTTTTCATGGCTAGTGTAGCTTACCTACACGTGGATTTTTCTATTAGCAAGTGATATAGCATCTCCCGACTTATGAAAGGTATGGTTTCAACTTTCAAGCTTCCATAAGCAAGTGATGTAACGTGGAATTACAAAGTACAAACTATTTAGTACAAAAACAGAAAGAGAGTAAAAAGTATTTAAAAAAATATATTAAATTGATGATTCTTTTTTGCTTTGTAGCTTAGATCACCAATGGAGAGGAGCGCAACCAGGACTCTTGAGTGCCAGTCATTTTGGGTTTTACTATTTCACTCCAGAAGATTAATGGTGTAGGTTACTATGAGAAAATTTTGTTGTGCATTGCCCACTGGCTTTATGAAGCTGAACCTAATTCCCTCACTACATTGTTGTCTTAGTTTTAGATACAGGAGAATACTGATGTGTTTTGATAGTGAAACTTTGATGTTATAAATCTATGAAACTATCTATATAATATGATAGAGGACTTAAAAACTTGTTTTGATGTGGCCTAGAATGTGGATGTACAGTTATTATATCTAGAGCATTTCTTGTTCTAGATTGCAGAACAAAAACTTAACGTAACTCTCCCTTGAGAGAAGCAAGCCTCAATCAACGAAGGGTTCTTGTTCTTTTCATTAACTCCACTACAGCAACACAATTTACTTGTACAAAGCCATTGCTCAGCACCTACATTCCTTTTCTTCTTTTTTGATAGGAAACCTACATTCCTGATTGCTGTGTTATAATATTCTCTACAACACCAGTTTGCAACGTGCATCAAATAACCTAAGAAAAGAGTTGGCTTCTATTATTCTAAACTAGCATATCCAAACAGTTGGGTTGATGGGTGGGTGTTGATTAAATTCAAGGTTGACTCTTGGAAATGAAATGTGAATAGGTACTAATGAATGTGTTGGTTCTGTGGACCTGTAGCATATCCGGGATACAAATCCTCCAAATACTCTGAAAGCTTTCTATAGACCTTGTTGTTTCAATCTTAAACCAAGCACCAAGTCACCAACCAAAATCATTGAAGCCTTTGTTGAACTGTAATCTCTGCCCATGAAGAAACTTCAATGTGTGTCTCTTCTCTACCCCAAGTCTTCACCGGCCAACCATCCAACGCCATCTTAAAACTACTAATTGTTTATATATGTAGAAGCATTGCCATAATGAAACCCATAACTTGTGATAATGAGGGCATGGCCAATAACCTATATAGTAGCCTCTGTCATTTTCAAAATACTAAAATAAGTACAAAATCTGGCAATAGAAAAGGGATTAACAGCTTGCATATGCAAATTAGATAAGTTCTGGGTTTTGCTAGGACTCATGGTCATGAGGCTGGCAATGAAATATCTTTGTATAGGAATAGAAAAGTATTTCATTTTAGGGTCTGACATTGAGTATTAGACTTGCAATATGGATAGGTAGCCAACAATGATCAAGAAAAGACCGACATATAAGATTTTTAGAGCTCAAGAATGGGGGACAGAAAATGAGACTAAGGTCAAGAAAAGGAAATGAGTTATTATAGCAATCAGACAGGCTTAGGATAGACTCATATGAGTTGCTACTTATGAGTACATCCATGCTTAAAGCTATTCTGCAATTATAAGTTTCTTGGCAATGTGTTATTATAAAACTTGGCAAGGTTTATCAGGTGGATTGATTTTATCAAACCTAGTTGAGTATTATTACAGAAAATGAAATCATTTCACATTCTTAGTAATGATATTATTGCTTTGTACATATTCTTGTGATTAGATTTTGAAATATTAAAAAGACACAATCATCAATAACAATGAATATCTTAGGACTGCAGAAAAGGAATCATGTCATCTGATTGATAGTTAACTGATAACTAACTCATAATGATCACTTGCCACATTAAGGGCAAAATCAATTTCCAACCTAACTTGCTTGTCAAGGTGGAAGAGAGAGAGAGAGAGAGAGAGAGACTTTCTTCTGTTTTTTCCTTTTGTTTTTCATTTTTAATTGATGCAAGCTAGATTTTGTCAATGCAGTTTGACTTGGTAAAAGAACAAGAAGAAAGAGCCAGAGAATCATGGATTTTGGCAATCCTTGGAAGGACTAGGAATCCATTCATTGGACACCATCCACTTGGATTTGCTTGCCTAAACCATCCTGTTCTAATTTTAAGCAAATTAGACAAGCATCCCTCTCTTCTCTATCAGCCATATGATATGGTAGTTATGTTTGTATCCAACCAACAAAGCTCACATTCAAAATTCCACATGTTAACCTTCATTATCAAGAATTAAAACCATCAGCAAAGTGGGTGACACATCTAGTTGAACCTTAATTATCATACAAAGGGATCAAATTTATCCTACCTTCTTGTAATGCCCTTTAGTTTTCTTGAATGGAATGGTACCAATTTATCTTTGAGGATCAAAATGCCGACAAATATATAGTAAACTTCAAATCAAGACAACTTTATCTACAGCTATATAAACTTTGTATATGACTGTCATCTTGAATCATGGTTGGGGGCAATATAATAATTCCACCATCAAACGTAGACAGGTATATATACACAACAATCAGTTGATTTTAAACCGGGAGGAGGAGGAACACAGAGAAAGAAAAGACAGAGAGACAGAAAAAGAGAGGATTTCCATCATCTTCTCTGATTCTCTCAAACCCAGAAACTGAAAACTCCTGTGATTTGATTCTCTGAATCCCTCCAAAGGGATCAGAGGATCATCTTTCCTACCCCCAATCAGCATTCAGGTTGGGTTTTTCTTCATATTATGGCAACAAAAAGCTTATAACTTTTGAAATACAAGGAAACTCAATCACAAACTCTTGTGTTTTTTTTTTTTTGGCTAAAGAAGACTCTGACTTTTGGGCCTGGAAAGAATAGAAATTTGGGCATTTGCAACTATTTCTGGAAATGGGTGTCTCACAAAATGATGGTAGCATGGAGGGTTGGCTTTATCTGATGAGGCTCAACCGCCTTGGGATGCAATACTCTCGCAAAATGTACTTTATTCTTCAGGGGAATTTCCTCAGGAGCTTCAAGACCAAATCCACTTCTGAAAATCAGGTATATTCGGATACCCTTTTGGTCTCATTGTGATTTTCAGTCTCTAGAATGCAGTAACATGTGTGAGAAATCAATGTGGTTTGTTCAAGTTTGGATTTTGAATCTAGAATTTGGATTTTTGTAGCCTTTTTTATTAAAGGAGTAGCGGGTTTGTATACACATATACGTTTTTGTTTGGTGTACAACTTTTGCTGCCTTTGCTGGTTTGATGCACAAGTCCTTATAAATGTGTCTTTTTTTGTTATAATCACCTATGCCTAGGTTCCTTTCATATTCCTTGGTTTTGGAATTTTTGAAATGATTGTGATGATATTACTAGAATGAGGTAGAAATTTGTGCAATGAAAA
The DNA here is from genome assembly GCA_963682095.1 of Potentilla sterilis. Lineage (NCBI taxonomy): Eukaryota > Viridiplantae > Streptophyta > Magnoliopsida > Rosales > Rosaceae > Potentilla > Potentilla sterilis. The sequence continues at coordinate 47,335,288 of OY821763.1, forward strand.
GCTATTCTTTTGTCAGGAACCGGTTAGGAGTGCCATAATAGACAGCTGCATTCGGGTCACTGATAATGGAAAGGCAACTGTTAGTAGAAAAGAAAGGCTCAACACATCCCATACTTTTCTTACAATTTATGGATCATTGTTTGTTGAATATTAGAGAGATACCATTTTGAGCAGTCGTATTCATGATGATTTTTGCAACATGCAGGTGTTCTTTTCCTTTACGCTTTATAACTCTTCCAATCCCAATGATCAGCTCAAGGTTGGTTGCATTTGAAACCATATTTGATTAGTTCTGTTTTACAATAATATAGTGTATAACCGAAAATTAAACTTTTACAGTTGGGAGCAAGCAGTCCAGAAGAAGCAGCAAAATGGATCCGTTCATTGCAGGATGCAGCATTAAAGGTTTTAAGCTTTAAAAGTTTAAATCACAACTAGAATTCAAGAAAGATGTTTTTGTTTATATCAGTAGTCAGTACCTAATGTTTTTTATATAATTTCAGGAATTGCCTAATCCAGCAAAGGATTCTGTGGCTTGTTCTTCCGGGAAGAGGTGGTCCCCGTTAAGGTAATTATCAGTTGCAGACCGACAAATTTCATTTTGGTTTCCCTCCTGCTTGTTTCAAGATGATGATTGTACACAATTCTTTGACTTACCTGAAGGTTACAATTCCTAATTAGTTTCACGAATTGGATAAGCGATGTGGATGGTCAAGAGCACTGGATAGATATGCTTGCACAAAAGTCATTATCACAAATGTCTGCATTGTTACATATCTTTTCAGAAAGTTGGATCTTAATCATAAAGGTTATAACTAAAACTTGCAGATATATCAACGGAACCACAATTGCTTGTCTTTTGTTTTCTTTCCCCATTCAGTGGTCCCATTCTTATTCATACACATCCTGTGTGCAAGTAGAACCTGGTCTATTGTGATTGAATTCTATGCACTTTTGTATGTCACATATCTGGCGAAACCATAATGCTTACTGTGAAGCAAGAAACGAATCATCGTTTTCTGATAAAACTGATGTTGCAGGTAGTAGTGAGTAAAATCACCACACTCGTCTCTTAGGTCTAAGTTAGGGTGTCATATATCTATTCCAAGTATGCAGCATTTGAGCTGCTTTATCTATATTTTTTCTGTTTTATTGACAGACTGGTGGGTTCCAGAAGCACCTTGAGAAGTTCTGTTGACTGGACCTTTTGCCCATTGGTGCACAATGAAGGAATGACAAATGATGTTATTGCACCCTCACCCTGGAAAATATTTGGTTGTCAGAATGGTAAGGCATTTGGTTTCTTATATGCAATTCGGGCAATGAAAGTATATGTGTTGAAAGTTTACTTCTTACGCAGGGTTACGGCTCTTTAAAGAAGCAAAAGATGGGGATTCCCGTGGAAGGGTGAGGTGCTCTTTTGGCAAGCTAATTCGTAATTTTTGTTCAATTATCTTTTATCTTCTCTGCTTAATGATGTTTTTAATCTCAGAATTGGGATGACCATCCAGCGATAATGGCAGTAGGAGTGGTTGATGGAACTTCAGAGGCCATCTTCCGGACTCTTTTATCTCTTGGTCCATCAAGATCAGAGTAAGATTGCTGACTTTTCATTGATCTATTTTAGAAAAGTAGAGCTGTATAATGAAGGCATCATTGTATTGGTAGTAATTAGTGCACTTTCTTATCAATTTACTGTTAGGTAATGAGAAACTTTTTCTTTCTATGCTACAACAGTTCTGAGTCCAGGCATGCAAGTGCTTGATTCCCTAGAAAATCTCTACTACTAAAACTTGATTTGGTTTTCCTATTTGCAGCTTAAGTTGTGGTTAAACTCTTCTTTCTCCATATTTTTTTTTTTTTTTACAAAAGTTTTTTAAAAAACTAAAAGCGAAAACAACCAAGTCCTTGTTAAAATTTCTTTCTTTGAAAATACTATCATGACCTCTTTACCTGATAATGGATTGCTCTAACTCCAGAGGTTGAATTACCAAGTGTCTTGCAGATGGGACTTCTGTTTTTATCGGGGTACTGTGATTGAGAACCTAGATGGCCATACTGATATTGTTCACCAGCAGTTGTACAGTGATTGGCTACCTTGGTTAGATTTGGAACCTCATTAAAATATAAACTATCTATATAGATAAATGCTGTCATTGACACACCATGGTTTTCAGGGGGATGAAACGTAGAGATCTACTGCTGCGTCGATATTGGAGAAGAGAGGAGGATGGCACATATGGTATGAAATTCCTCCAGTAAATATCACACGGAACACAAACCTAAAGCCATAATAAGCTTGCCCCTAACTTTCTTAACCTGGTTTTGGTCACAGTTATCCTATACCACTCTGTGTCTCACAAGAAGTGTCCAGCAAAAAGAGGCTACGTGCGTGCTTGCCTTAAAAGTAATGTACGCTTTGATTTTGAAATTATTAATTGACTTTTACATAGGACATGATAGATGGAAAATACATGAGAATAATCTTTATCACTTAGCGCCAACTATTTTCTACTACTAAATGACTATGGTTATGCATAGTACTTCATTATTCACTTCTCCTTGTGTTTTTCTCACATCTGCAGGTGGAGGATATGTTATAACTCCTGCGAACCATGGGAAACAATCGCTTGTCAGGCACATGCTTTCTATTGATTGGAAATTCTGGAAATTATATCTGCGTCCATCATCTGCAAGATCCATTACCATCAGGATGCTTGAGAGAATTGCTGGTACCCCTTAATTGCTTGCTTAATAATGCAATTTTTGTTCCATTCGTATGTCCAAAATTTTGTTCATCAGAATTTTCATTATCTTATATTTAGCATTAAGAGAGCTGTACGGAGCGAAAGCTGGAAATTGTTCTACTGAATTCACATCCGGAGAGTTCTCAAGAGATATCGGAGTAGCTCATAGTGGAAAGGAGATCACTAAGACAGAATTTCACAGCATGGAAGAAGTCAAAAAGCTAGAAGAGGTTAATCCCATGGAAGATGAAGTGGAAAAACCAGGTCGTGCTAGTTTAAAGGGAATGCATGATTCTGCAGACGAATTCTTTGATGTTCCTGAACCAACAGACTATGACCAGTTTGAGAATGAGTGGCCTTCAGAGTTTGTGAAGGAGCAGCACCCCACGGTACTCTAATGATCACCAAGATTTCAAGACTGATATCTTTATATAAGCATATACTCAACCTAATCCCTGCTGCAATTTCTTCTTCTATGATGTTCTATACGCTCTCATGTAGATGAAATAGATGGATTTCATTTGTGTGAACCTTAATGTCATCTATGCATTCATGTCACACGTGTGCACACACATACACACACTCAAAGCAGTTCTGAAGCTTGTTAATTCTGAATGTGTTACTATCTATTCAAATACTTTTTGATGTGCAGAACACGCACCAGTCCAGATTGTCTAACAGCAGCCGCTTTGTGAAAAAGTTTCATGAACTTAGAGGTCAGTTTGTGATGTCACCATAAATTGCACTTCCGGGATGGGTTGTGTACCTCTATATTTCAGCTATTTTCTCATCAATCTCTTCATGCTACAGTTCAGAAGAAGGGTTGTATGGATTTACAAGAGGTGGCTAAAGAAGACAACATGTCATGCTCATATGGATCAACTCTTCAAAAGGACCCAAGTTATGCTTTACCTTGTAGCTGGGGAGCAGCTGACCCTTCTTCCTTTTTGATACGTGGGCCAAATTTTTTACAAGATCATGAGAAGGTATTTTGTTTTCAGCTGTTGCTACTATTGATCAATAGACTGACGAACAAATAAATTCCTCAAAAGTGCTCAAATATGTATTGTTAAGTTCAATCGCCTAGGAAGTGTATAATTGAATCACATAACATGGATTTATACTTATACAGCATTTTCTGTTTCTAAGAGAGTGAGAAAGTGGTGTTTGTTATTTCTCCTGTCTGAAACGAGTATCTTTTAACCAGATTAAGGCAAAAGGCACCTTGATGCAACTGGTTGGTGTAGATTGGCTAAGATGTGACGAGCGAATAGATAATCTTAGCAGCCGATTTGGTGGGATTGTTCAGGTTTGATCTATCATTTCACGTAATACTTCATTATGTAAAATGATCATTTTGACGATCTGAATATACATACCTACATATATGTGAGTGATAAGATAAATGTACTAACTAGCTATTGGATGCATGCAGAAATATGCAGAACTTGGGGGGGCAGAATTCTTCTTTGTTGTTAACATACAAGTAAGTCTGAACTCATTCAAATTATATAAATCGAGTAATATCACCAGTATCATCAGAAATTCATCAAGAGTTAAAACGCAGATTTCTTATTACACACATGTCCATGAATCAGATCCCTGGCACAACCATGTATACCTTGGCATTTTATTACATGTTGAACACTCTTTTGGAGGAAAACCCTTTACTACATAGCTTTGTCAATGGTGATGATGCCTATAGAAATTCGAGGTTCAAGCTAATACCTTACATTTCTAAGGTAAGTAGCAAGCCATTTTGATATACTTGTATGTTTATTAAGTACTTGTGTGTTTCGTACTTGACATTGCTTGAGTTGTTTTCTCAGGGTTCGTGGATAGTCAAGCAGAGTGTTGGAAAAAAAGCCTGCTTGATAGGTCAAGCTCTTGAGGTACATTATTTCCGTGGGAAGAACTATTTGGAGGTAAGTTACCAAGTTCTTTATCATGTCAAGTGAGAGTTTCAACTTTCAACTGCTAACTATTGTTCTAACCTGTGAACTTTTGGTGTTAGCTTATGATCGACGTCGGGTCTTCAACTGTAGCAAGGGGGGTTGCCAATCTTGTTCTTGGATACCTAAACAATTTGGTCATTGAAATGGCATTCCTGATACAGGTACCTATTGAAATGTCATGAGTTATAGCCTATAGGCACACAGAAGATGAGATATGTGGCTAATGAACATGAGAAGAGTAGTTTGAAAGTGTTCAAGTGGATTGCCTGCTAATATATTGTGCCAATTTATTTCATGAAAGTGTTCAAGTGGATTGTCTTCCTAACTAAGACAAACTTTTGCAGGGCAACACAGAAGAGGAACTTCCAGAAGTCCTTCTTGGAACATGCAGAATTAACCATTTGGATGCATCCAAATCAGTCCAGGTGAAGACTTTCACCCCCAGAAAATCAGGCCAAAAATAGAAAAGAGCCAGAAAACCTTATAACTTCATCAGGTAGATACCCATCTGCCTCCCCAGCAAGGCAACAAAAATGATGTAAAGATTCTACCAAAATAGAAAAGAGAAAAAAAGATGTAAAGAGTGGTGCTCCATGTTCTGGTGTATATCCAACTCTAAACTCTAAACTCTAAAGTCAGATTTTTTTCCTCATTCGGTCAAAATTAGTTTTTTTTTTTTTCATCAATTCTGTAGAGCTCCTTAATTCATTTCGGTTCACTTCTCAATTTATCCTTTTGGTTTGTCTAGGTTACATCATCTACATTATGAATCATCATCTTTCCGTTTGTAATCCATCACATTAAGAAAGAGAAAACAATAAAAATCGACATCGATTTCATCTTTGTAGTACAAAAATAGATGTATTACTCTACTTTGGATAAAAAAAAAAAAAAAAAAATGTGACCAATATCTGTCAAAACCATCATCCTCCTCCATCACACCACTCTATCAATCTGTCCTCAGATACTGCATTTTGTTCATGCAGCACAAGTCCCTCTGATAATTCAATACCCTTATATGATTCGTATCACGTCAAATTTTCCAGACGCATATTAATGAACAAAGGAAATGGCATTTGATTTGATGATGCATATGGACATTGATTAGAAAGCTCAATCATGTTCAACCAACTTTGAAGGCTCTTCAATATATGGGGGTCTCTGATCCAAGTAAGTGATTGCATACATTTCCAGAAATGGCATTTTAGGGTCGCAATTTTGGACACGAAACATAATCGGCAGGTTTGTGTTGGCATAATTTTGACACGAATAATGTGAATTCAACACAGGTACTCAGTACACAAGTTAGGCTAATGTCATTCATGAAAGATCAAAATTACATGATAGGCACAAGAGAGATCAACTTGTTCATATCATGAATACTATATGCAAAGTTTTAAGTTTAGTTAGCTGACACAAATAATAAATCAATAGCCGACATTGGAGTGGAAACAAGTTGCCAAAAAGCAAGATTGATCGACATGAATCAATAATATGGGGAGAACTGGAGAAGTGTAGGGTAATTTCCAAGACTTGTCATTTCACAGGTTCACCATTTTGTTTTTCCTTCAAACAAAATCCTGGAATCACCAATCCAGCCAATCTCAATTCTCACCAGAGCTGAAACCCAGGTTGAGTTAGCATAACTTCAAGGGAATCCATGCATGATCAACTACAGAAACTTGCCGACATGTACGTTAAGGAGTCTCATTACAGTCGAAACAAATAGAAAGGAAAAGAAATGATATATGAAATGGCTGTCCTAGTCTCACTTGGTCACTTACACTAAAACAATGATATATCGAATTGAAGCTACCAATTGTGCTTAGAAATGACCAACAAAATAAGAATGCTCATAAATTATGTGGGGAAGCAGTTCCATGCTTTGTAACCACTGATACTAATGGAGTTTGATAGTTGATAGCTACATTGCTTCCTCTCCATGGCCAATGAGCAATTAAGGAGAAGCATGGGATGCCACACTTCAGGAATTCAAGTATGTTCCCATGCATTTCGATTCTTGAATGTCAAGCTCAAGCTATCATATATATTTGAGAAAAATTCACCAATAGTGCTTTGACTCTTGTGACCCGGTCAGTTTGATACCCGACTTTTAAAATTGATCAAATTGATACTTGAACTTGTGTTTTGTCATCAATGAGGTGCCCCCATCCAATTTCCGTCTATAATTTATTGACGTGGCTCAGACATGGATCCCAAAAAAATAGTAAATGAAGTCATTTTACGAAACCGAAACCTTAATTAGGGTTTGGTAAAATAAATAAAAAAAGGGTTTGGTCAGGTCTATCCAATTTTTGTTGAGTTTTTTCTGGAGAGAAAGATAGGGAGAAACACGGTAAAGAAAAAAAGAAAAAAGGGAGTAGGAAGGTTCTCGTTTCAGTAAAATGACTTCATTTGCCCTTTCTGTGGGACCCACGTGTAAGCCACGTCAGTAAATTAACGGTACTGTAACGGAAATTAGACGGGGGCATCTCATTGATGGCAAAACACAAGTTCAAGTATCAATTTGATTAATTCTAAAGGTCGAGTATCAAACTGACCAGGTCACAAGAGTTGAGACACCATTGGTAAATTTATCTCTATATACTTGTCCAAAAAGTATTGCTAATTGAGATTTTCTATAGGAAGTGTCACATGTAATGTCCGAAAACACAATCTAGCATTTGAATTTTCTCTCATCCGACTCCAGGAATAATCGAAAAAGTGCTAAGAATCTCTAAATATGGACAACATGCAGAATTTAAAAAAATTAGCAAACAAAATTGGCGTCAAACATTAAAAAGAGACATAGACATTCTAGAACGTGAAACTACGTACAACGAAGACAACTGTTGAATCAACACATTAGACGTGTGAACTCTTAGGCTCGAGAAAATTACATCAAATGTGGCAAAGATTATACCTAAAGGACTGTATTTTAGGGTTTATAATATGAAATGTATGTAGCACTGATCCCAGAAAACATTAGGGTAGATAAAATGATTAAAATCACCCAACGTTGTCCCCACGTTAACTCAATTGAGGCACCCACGTGGCACGTGGCACCAATCAACGACTTAATTTTAACCCCTTTTATTTTTGGCGGATATTTTCAAATTTAAATAGTCAATTTTTAATTTTCTAATTTGTTTTTTTTTTTTCTGACAAAAAAGGCTCTCTCACATGTAAGCATCGCTTTCCTGTCTCTGTTCCCGGCGCATACACCGCTAATTGCTCTCTATATTATTTCCTCCGGTCACCATCACCCCATCACGGCGTTAATTAATATCCCCAAAAACTAATTTATCTTCAAAGATATTTCATACAACCTTAATAATTATAATATGACTATTAACCAATTTTACGATAACTACTCAAGAAAAAAACAACAAATTAACCTCGACAACGTCGACAAGTAGTTTAGTAAGTGTATTAGGTTCCCTCATCGGGATAATTCAAATGTGGAACTCTCACAATCCACTTACGGATGTGTGGTTAGTCTAGTGTTATTTATTGAATTGCAAATATAAGAACGTGAGGAACTATAATTAATGTTTCATCAAATGTCCTGACCCTTATAGAATTAGTTGTTAGCACTAAAAAGCTTTTCAATACCGCTATTAATTTGAAATGAGTGTGAATATTTTATGTTCAAATGACCAAAATGAGCTACATTGCACCAAATCAACCTATTTACAGTGGTGATGTGACTCGTAATATTGTTTGTGCCTCTACTACAATTTCAAAAGATCGATATGTGACGAATGAAGATGTCTCCGAGAAATACGGTGCTTATAGTTCATACAATGTATTCTAATTTGTCGTAGCACCAAATTTCTTATTCTCGTTGAACCTCGATCGGGTTCAATCCGTTAAATTTCTTTTTCATATGTAAACAAAATAAGGGGAAAAAATAAAAATTTAAATAGAAGATTTCATGTAGCCAGGTGGTAAGATCCCCTGTGGCTGAATGGCTGATTTATTCCATATTCCAGCACATTATTTGAAACTTTGAACCAGTATGTGACAGCATGCATTTGTTTGTAGTTAGAATATTTAGATCGATCGGGCCCTGAATTATTGGCTTATTATTTTAGCTTAAAACGATCTGCAACGTATTAGTTTTGTTATATATAATCTGACTAAAATGTCCATAACTTGCCAATGACTCTATCATAATGTGACAAAATGAGTGTGTTTATATGTGAGACTTAGTGAGCGTGTGAGTAGAGGCAGCACACCACTCTCTTTCGAATTGTCGTGCCACCATCTTTTGTTTAAGGTTTGTCAATGTGCTCATGATCTACAACGTCCCCATTGACTTGGTTTGTTACTCTTGGATCGATGTTGGTATTCTATAGAACATTTTCCTATTGAGTAATGGAGGAGTTGTGTGACACCAACCATGATCTTGTACTTAACATGTAGTATTTTAAACGATGCCTTGTTAAATGAGAATCGCAATTCAGAACATAAAGATATATCGAGTAATGTAGAGTGACATTTTATGGTCCGACCTGTTTAAGTTTCAAGTACGATCGTGAAGATCTCCGATGCCCGGCTCATCTCACAAAAAGTTTTAGCTCAAACACCGTGATTACACAAACTTGTTATAATACATTTGACTTATTATAATATAATTGATATGATAAAAGCGATATTGTAATATACTATGTGTTTTTCTTTTCAATATTTTAACTATCGTAACGTCATATTACTATAGAGTTTGAACTAATATTCAATGATATATTTGTTGACAAAAATTGCTTTGGTTCGTCTAATTAAGTTGAATTTTGTGACATATAGTACAATCAAGGTCGTTAATAGAAAAGCAACTAAACAAGTTGTAATAAAATTGAAAATCAGTAACCCAAGTGCACTTCCACCATCATTAGAGAGATGAACACAAGTTACACAACACACACTCAAATCTTTTTACTTCAAATAGTTACAAACTTTTACCGTTAGTAAAAAAACTAAAACTGTTATGGTGTGCATGATTGTCACCGGAATAGTCAAAAATAAACGCACCGACGCGTTTGAGGATCCCCATGTATAGGTTTCCGGTCCAGTTACCTTCCTTAGCCGGTAACGCAAAACCCCTCCACCCGCCACACCCGGTCACCCAGCTTCTCTGCCCCACTGTCGGCACCGACACGCCATATTCCTTACCGGTAACTTTTAATTTAAATTATTTTCTTTTTCTCTCTATGAAAAATTGAGACACGTCCGTATGTAGGCCCCGCAGTGCTTCCGTTTTCGTTAGTTCTCTGATACAATCGTACGACTTAAACAGAGATGGAAGTTCTCTTGGGATTCGAGCTAGTGATACAAAGTACAGGGACTTAGAGGGAGGTGAGTTGTATGCGGTTCGGTGTAGGGTAATACGGTGGGTGGCGGGTAGTTAATGCATTGATTGGCGGAGCGTGGGGACCATACGGCATTTTGTTCCGCACGTGACTTCCGGCCAAAGAAAAAGGAACATGCACTTTTGTTTTCTTTGGGGCTTCAAGAAGAACAAAAAGAGGGAAAATGTTTCTTCTCCTTTGAAATTTTAGACATTGCTTCTTTACAAGAAAAGTGAGAGGAAGCGGCTTCACCACATTCTGGCAGGATTCAGAAGATCGGGTTCGCGAACATGTTATTTTGTTCAGTCGACCTCACTTGTATCCATTTATAACAAATCGATGATTTTAAGGTCTAAATGATCGTTCTCGACTATTTGTCTTGTAGTATCGCTCATCGCTCATAAATTTGAAGCCTAACAATTAAACTAAATTAGTTAGGAGAAAATCCGTCTTGTTTGTTTCTCAATATGTCAACTATCATCATCACTCATTATCGATTAGAAATGTGTTTGTACTTGTGTCGGCTATAGAAACAATATTGCTCTTGTAGCATGCATTTTGGGTTTTAACTACAACGACTTTTATTGGCAATTTTCGAGACACAATAATATTCCTCTTTGAGAATGTGGAACATCATGACATTTTTCAATTTGCAGAATGCAGGCTATATATTGGAATAACGAATCAAGACATGCCCAAGTTGGAAAACAAGAAATTAAGAATAAAAAAGAACATTTTCAGAATCCAATTAATTTATTTTCAAAAAATAGAATAATTCCTCAAGATTGTGCACTGATTCTCGGACTCAAAACACTCCCACAGGAACACATGGTGGCCCTCGTCTCATTTAGTCCTCCTCAAAAAATATCTCAACATTATAAAAAAAAAACTATATATATATATATACATATATATATATATATATATATATATATATGGCCCTCGTTGCATTTAGTCCTCAAAAAATATCTCAACATTATAAAAAAAAAAAAATATATATATATATATATATATATATATATATATTTCAATGAGGACGCTTTTTAATCAGATCGTGCAACGTGGCAGAACGTGATTAGTCCAAGTAAGCCAACGGAAGTGAGTGTAAATGAAGTCGAATCCCGAGGCAGAGTCACATGACCTCCGCCCCCACCCTTCTCGTGCTCTTTACCTTCCCGTTTTGATCCCTCCAGCTGGCGCCTAGTGGTTGATTCGCTGTGCTGGGTACCCCGTAACTTAGTCAATCTAGATGCGCCACGTCAGCCCCGTCTTGAAGGTGGAACGTGAGAGGTGGGTCCCACTGTAACATGCTCGCACGCACGTCGCATATGAACATGATGGCTTCCTCCCCCCGCCTGTCGCGCCGGGCACCGCCACGTCAGTTAAGGTGATGATGGTTTGACGTTGTTGCCCTTACTGATGGGTCGTGCTGAGCAGAGAAGGTGGGGATAAAAGTGTCATTAGGAGAGTGGGAACTTTAAGCAGAGTCATTTCGTTAATTCAATTCTAAGGCAATTGACAACTAAACATTTTTAAGACGAAGTGAAGTATGAGTTGTTAGCGCGTGATGTACAGCAATAAGAAATTAAAATGAAGTTATTGTTAACGTCACGGTATGTAACTGAGCAGTGTGTTAAAGTGACTGAAGCCGCTTCAAGGTGCAACGGTTTTTGTAACGTGTGTATGCAACTGAATAGTCTTTAAGACGATCGAGGCGGTATTTGTGGTTTGTCTATACTATTATTTAAAAAAATTTATTTTATCAATCAAAACTGAAATATTTGACAGAAATAACCATGAAATATTAAAATACTTTGATATATCAATAATCTGTAAAGATAAAATAGTAATTTAAAAAATTTAAAATTTAAAATAAAATAATAAAAAGATAGTGGTTATTTGAAAATTCTTCCCTCTACTCCTAATTTCCGTGGGTTAAGCTAGTTTTCACTAGTAGTATTACATCTCTAATTCTTACTCGACTCAATATGTGAGTAGCAAATCGAGTTTGAGAAACTAAACCATTTATTATGTTTCTTTCTTTTCAAAATGCCAGAAAAACATAGAATTAGAGGTAATAACATTACGATTATCTTATTTTTGTCAAAAACTCAAGAAATATGAAACAAACTTGTATTTGCATCATTTCATGATGATCAGACGAAACATATCAATGTCAAGAAACTCGAAACCCTAGTCGATTCAGTGGAGCTCTCAGCCATTGTCAATGCCAAGTGTAATTCTTCCACTCGACGCAATCAAAGTATCTAACATAGTTTTTGTTCTCCTTAAGCAAAGACCTTGTTTATAGGGATTATGTTGCTAATCAAAGCTACAAGACCACACTGACACGAACTATTCCTGCATCTGATAACGTAGCTAAGTCACTTCACTTCTCAGTACTATCAGGGTGCATCGCCATGTGCATGGCTGCACCTCTGCTCCTTTCTCCTCACTATCATCTTACCGACACTACCAGACGATTAATTAGATCAACTAGACCCTCACTTTGATTAATTATCCCTCATTATTGAATCAAATCGCTAATTATTTCGGTTAATCTAACATTAATACGACAACGACAATGATTAAGCCCCGAGGTTATTAACTCGAGCTTCTCCTCGCAATCAGCTTCGACACGACGTCGTGCAGGGGAGTAAAGGAATAGTAGAATCAAATCCGACGATTAGGTCTTCAGAGCCAATCGCATGCACGTTTGCTCATCATATAAAAACCCTAAAATCCCATGCAGGTTAATTGCTTCGTCGGTGCCACTGTTTCGGAGCTTTGATATGATAGAGACACAGGAGGGTACTTGAAATATAGCTTTGTTTCCTTATCTTTGAAGGAAAGAGATCATGTGTCAATCGGAATCAGTTTCTTTGTTTATGCTTTTAGTGTGATATATCAGGGTTTTTGCTAAATAATTGTGTGTGTGTGTCCCTGGACGATGTCACTTTGAATTGTTTAGACACTGATTAGGAAAGGTGTTGGTGTGTGTTTGTTTGATTAGAAATGAGATCTCCAAAAGCTTTCAGGTTTTTATGAGGGTGGGATTTCATTCCCACAACATGTTTAGTACTTTAGACTTGGATTATGACATCACTTTTCGAACGAGAACTGTATAACGGATACTCTTTTTATAAGCGGCAGATTGTGATATTATCATTTATACAAATTTCGATATGTTTTAAGTATTTAAAATTTCATATTTTGATATTCTGTTGTAGCGATTTTTATGAAACTCGTTACATGGACATAGTGTTGTTCCGCTTGAGTAGCACTAGATGACCTTCATGGTGCTAGAAGCCTAACCAGACCTTGACTGACCAAAAGAGGGAAATGGGATTGAACCAAATTTTCTTTTTGGGATTGAAAAAAGTCTTACAGAAGGAAGTGATGGTGATACAAAGAGTGTAAACCAAGTTAGTCAAAAGGGAAAAGGGTTCACAAACCCTCTTTTGTTCTTTCTTTCTTTCTTTAATTTCAAGAACAAACTCCATTATTAATTTTAGCATGGAGCACAACCCCCTTTCTCTACTGGATTTTCAGAGAAGAGTATTTTGTAAGGGATTGATGCAAAGAGTAGAGCTCAAGTTAGTAAAAAAAAAAAGAGAGATTGCTATAGGCAAAGAGAGTAGTGAAACAAATCATTGCAATAGGCCCAAATGACACATGCTTCTGTTGTGGAGTCCCTTTTTTTAAACCTTTCTCCCCAGTTTGAAAAAAAAAAAAAAAAAAATCTCCTATCATATATATTTATTAATTTAAAAGATTAATTAACACTTTGATTTGCTGGTAAAGTCATTCCCAATTTAGCATAACACTTGTGAAGCACTATGGTTAGGATTTTTCTTTCATGATTGTGGCCAAATTACCCAAATGGGTATCACCCTAAAACTCTCAAATCAACAGGCTAATGTCTAAGACAGCTTTGCAGATTAGACTTCCCCCACCTTGCCTAAAGGTCATTGCTTCTCCATACCTTAATGCAATTTAACCAGATAGGTACAGTGTGTGACCATTTTGGCATATGGTAGAGACAATCCCATTACCACCAAAAATTGGGTCAGAGGGTCCCCAAAAACATATAATGTTTCTTCATTTTCAACTCTGTGGACCTAAACCCTAAATCCCCCTCCTAGCCTTATGAAACAGACATAATCTATCACTGTTTCTTTTACCAGAAGAGGACTGGGTAAGATTAATGTTACAGCATTATTTTGGGTCTGGATTCTGAAACCTCTGCTGCCTTTAAGGTGCAGTATTTTGCAATATTGGGTGAAGAACATCAGAGAAAACTATGTCAGAGTGTATGTATTTTGTTTGCATGCATGGATTATAAATCACATTGACTCACTGTGACATAATTGTTCAAAGGATTCCAATTTGAATTGGGTGAGAAAAGGGTAAGAGACTGACACAGTGTGCAAGGCATATGGAGTAATTGAATGTTGCTTAATAGGTATGGGTTCCAGTTCTGCTCTGTTACTTGAAAATATAATTGGGGGGGGGGGGGGGGGGGGGGGGGTTTGATCTTTAGGTAGAAATTAAGTTGCTTATTGTGGCACTTTTTCTGTTGAGTATGAATGTAAATAAAGAACCATAATGGTAATGGGATAGATTGGGAAGGAATATGTTGGTTAAACCACCCTGGCAAATGGCAACTTCTAATGACGAGGAAATTGAATGTGTAGGGAGTATAAGTTTGAAGTGCTATTTTTAAGAGGCATTGTACAATCTAAAATTTGGAATTAAACCTAATGATCCTGAACTATCTAAATTGGTTGATTCTTCATTTTGTGTCTCATATGAATTACATTTAAAGCACTATGAAAAAGCGTGATTATGTATTATATGTGTGATACATATAATACATGACAAAGTAATTTTCTTGATCAATCTAATAATTAAGATAATAATTGATGATACATGGCATAATCACAAAACATGTAGCTACATCACCTCACACGTGTCCACCATACGTGTCTGATGTATGTGAACTTTTGAAGTGTTGTATGACACTTACAGTTATTTTCAGTAGATAGTCGATCTTAACTCGTATATACCATATATATGTTTATATATTAAATAGTCGTATTGTCTAAAGTGTTTCAAGCGAACTTTAATAATGAGCGAACTAGAAATAACTTATAGATAATCAGTACACGTTATACGCTTGTTTCGCTTTCTATAAAAATAAATAGTCGTATTGTCTAAATTGTTAGGTTACTCACGCGCTTATCTATAAAAAATATTAGTTTACTCACGCGCTTACGAGCATATATCTAATTTTTACATTAAAACTTTAGTAAAGATCTGTATATCCCATATTTGATACACATTATTAATGATTGTATAACTTGAATTTTTTTGTCCGACCTTTACTAATAAACTTAATAATCACGATACAATATATATTTATATATACATATATATATATATGTGATTATTGTATTTTATGGAAAGAAATATCATGACTTACACAAGCACATGGTTCATCAACACGAAAAAAATTGATATGCTACCTCATTCGCTTATCAGTATTATCGTTCAATTTAAAGTGTTTTTGATAACTTTCATTTGGTTATCCCACTATCTCGAAAAGAGTGTGCAAAGTATGAGTTCACTCGTAAAAGAAAAATTATATTACGTTACGTTACGTTTATGCGTCATCAGACGAAAGAATTGGTTTATTACCTCACGCGCTCATTTTCGGCGTTTGTTAAGTGTATGCAATAAATTATGCTTTTCATATGTATTCATGAGATTAGAGTTTACGTATATCTAAATCCAAGTTAAAACCGATATATTGTATCAACATGCTATAGATACAAATAGCTAATAATTCATTTCTAGATCAAGACAGATACAATTCCTTGCCCACCGAAATTTCAAAAACTATAGCCATTGATTGTTACACCATAGCAGTAATATGTGAATGTAAATAATTTACCAAACCTGGCCAAAAACTTATCTTGACCCAGAATGAATGTATCTCAATCATATGAATCCATATCAAAATAGAAGAAATTAAATAAATTTAGATGATTTTCCCAATAAACCCGAATTGAATTCTCACCAAAAACACTACACATTTGGCCATTTTCAAAGGTTACAACTTACAACTCAAAAGAAAAAGAGATTCTACAAAAAAACGCTTTGCATGCATTGTGCTGGATATAATGCCAAGAAAACCTCTCTGGAATTTAATTCTCCATTCGACGGCACCATGTTTTTTCCATATGTAACGGCCAAAACGCGTTTTTGTAAAGAATTTAGTCCTGGTTTTGAGAAAAAACAGAGGGCAAAAGTGCGCGTGGGATTAGCGCGTGAGAATGTGAGATTAGTCATTTACTAATAGAACAAAAAAAAATTCCATAAAAGTAAAAAAAAGAAAATCACAAGAAAGCGCCCATAGCGTCTTATAAGTAACTCATCATCTCAATCACTCATTCTCATATAAAAGATAACAAAATGAACTATCTAAAGCCACACCAGTCGCACCAGCGAGACCCAAAACAAGAACAGGTAACCCCCTTAATCTCCGCAACACTACTTCAGAGTTTCAATACGCCGAAACACTATAGAACTCTCGATGATTTTAGTGTTGTGTTTATCACCGGCGTTTTTATATTTAACCGGGGGAGTGAGAATTGAAAAAAAAAAAAGGTGTGAGAGGGAGCGGTGGGGAGGGAGGGGGTGTGGGACCGGAGAGGGCAATGAGAGAGAGAGAGAGAAGTCTTCAACATCACGATAGTAAAAGACAGCTAGCAATGAAGGTTGAGGCTCACCTACCATTTACAACCCCCTCTCTCATCTCCTTCCTTTTTAGCCATTCTTCTTCTCCTCTCTCCTCTTTCAAACCTCACCTCTCTCACTCCTCAAACTTCATTCAAAAACTCAACCCCCTCCTTCTCTCTCTCTCTCAAACTCAAAACAGGGTTTTAGTTTTAGTTCAGTATATCACACTATCTTATAACACCACCCCCCAATTGCCTCTTTTACGCGGGAGACTATTACTCCAACTGCTTTATAATCCTCACAGGTTTGCCTCCTCTACTCTCAATTCTCCATTCTCCCTAACATTTCTCGCCAAATGACGCCCAAAACTCAAAGCTCGGTTTCCGACAAATTCCCCGGCGGGAAACTTTAACCTGTTTCCGTTTTCCGCCGGAATTCTGAAGCCATATTTCAATTTTCCACGAATATGATTTCCCAAAAATTAGAGCAAAAAAAAGAAAAATTTCCTATATTTGAGCTGGCGTTGTCTGGTCGTGTTTCCAATTTTTACCTTGATTTTCGCCTAAATTTAATCCTTCACCTATTTCTTTTTTTTTCAACACACCAAATTCTCAAGTGTGAACGAAGTAAAGTAAATACACACCCCCAATTTTTCACCTTTACGTCAATCACGCGTCACATTGTCACAACATAAACACTTGAATTTTCCAGAAACCCAAAAGACGCTGCTAAATTTGACTCCTCTCTTCTTTGTTTTTCTCAGGACTACGACAAAATGATCACACCGAGCTTCGTCGACGAAATTGACTGCGGCAGCTTCTTCGATAACATCGACGACCTCATGGAGGACGTCGACTCCGTCCTCGGCCCCGCCCCCGAGTGCAACTCCGCCTACTCCCTCTGGCCCGCCGCCACCTCCGCCGCCGCGCCACTCCCGCCCACATCCGCCGCCGTCTTCTCCGGAAACGGCGACTCAGACTTCTCCTCCGAGCTCCCCGTTCCGGTGAGTCACTCACTCCATTAAAGTCAATCAATCGATGTTAATTTTCTTCGGCTTTGCTTACGTGGCAGTCCCGCGGTGTCGGTTTCACGGGATTGCCGTGATTGGTGACGTCACAATGTTGAATTTAATTTGTTTGGGTAAGAATTAGAATTGACGTGCCAGGCTGGCAGTCCCCCGCGTGGTTTCTGCATGTGGTGGTTGTTTGTCTTGGGATTCTGAGGATATTTTGGTCTATTTGGAGTCATTAGCTGTAGTGGGGTAACAAAAAGTAGAAAGTAAAAACGTAAAAAAAAAGAATTGAAATCAAATCCCTCCTTTGCGAGGGTGTTTTGGGCATTGCCGACATCCTTTTTGAATGTCGGTGAATAGGTCTCACTGATTGGTATGAATTGAATTGCTCAGTCACGTGACCTGTCATGTGATTACATGCTCATGATTTCAATTATGATCACCATCATAATTCAGTTGTACCCAACTGAGGTTTGATTGTGATGGCTGAACTTGTGACTCAATTGGGGGGGATCAGTTTTAGTTTTAATTTTAATTTTAATTTAGTTTAAATATTTATTTAGTTTTGAAATGAAGTTTGATGAATGAGCAAGAGTTTTTTGATGCTGTGTTGGTTCTGATTGTGGTTTGTTCATTGTGTTTGCAGTATGAAGAGATGGTGCATTTGGAATGGCTGTCGAACTTTGTTGAGAATTCCGAGTACTCTGGCGGAAACCTCACCATGAACAAGCAACAGGAGGCTTCCTTGGTCAACAAGGAGTCTTCCCACCAACAGTTCCAGACTTCCAGCCCAATTTCTGTGCTTGACAGCAGCAGCTCCTGCTCCGGCGAGAAGAATGTGCTTGAAGGATCGATTGCCCCTGGCAGGCGGGGACGTGCTAGAAGCAAGCGTCCTCGCCCTGCTACTTTCAATCCTCGCTCCGCAATTCAACTGATTTCCCCTGCCTCCTCTGTTTCGGAGATTGACAACCCTCTGCAGCAGCATTCATTGTTTGCACCCCCTAAGGTGTTTTCGGACTCTGAGAACTTTGCTGAGTCTCGTCCCGTGATGAAGATGCAGAAACAGGCTTCCGGGGAGCAGAAGAAGAAGAAGAGAATCAAGTTGCCTCCTCAGGTTCCAGGAGAGGTGGATGAGAATACTCCCGTGCAGGGAACAGTCAGGAAGTGCTTGCATTGTGAGATTACCAAGACACCCCAGTGGAGGGCAGGCCCAATGGGGCCGAAAACCCTATGCAATGCCTGTGGAGTGCGCTACAAGTCAGGCAGGCTCTTCCCTGAGTACCGTCCTGCAGCTAGTCCAACTTTTGTTCCGGCCTTGCACTCCAATTCCCACAAGAAGGTTCTCGAGATGAGAACCAAGGGTGGTGAGATGGTTTCTGTTCCCGACAACAGCATCCCAGAACTCATTCCAAATACTAACAGCAGCATTTCGCTGGATTACATGTGAGGGGAGGAAAGGCAAGACTTAGAGGATAATGTTGCTTAGTTTGGAGACTTCTCTCTCGTCCTCAGTTATGTTATTTGTCTTTCGTTGTCATTTCATTTCTTTGTTCATTGGTTTTTGTACAGGGATGGGAATGGGGGAATAGGAGCCATAGATGACCATATATTTAGCTAGTAGGGGAGAGAGAGACCAGAAAGAGATGCAAGCTTAA
The DNA here is from genome assembly GCA_963682095.1 of Potentilla sterilis. NCBI lineage: Eukaryota > Viridiplantae > Streptophyta > Magnoliopsida > Rosales > Rosaceae > Potentilla > Potentilla sterilis. The sequence goes on from OY821763.1 coordinate 47,354,749, forward strand.
TGGTAGAAGAGAAAGAGCCTTTAGGTTTAGTGATGATGATGGCGTAGTAGGTTCGTAAGGTTATATTAGGTTTTGTTGAGTCTAGTCTGTCTTATCGCCTTTTCAATTCTTTTTCCTTTTTCTTCCTTTGCAAGGGAATTCTTTTTGCAGTTCATTTGTAGTTGGTACAATTCTGAAATGAGTACCTGGAATTTGAGATTTCCTTTGCTCTTAATTTTCGACTCTGTTGTTTCAGCTTAAAATCTATCCATCTGATGAAATGTTGCTTGTTTGAAAGTACCTGTATTATATCAGAGCTTCATGACCCAAATTTCACAAGTGCTTTTGGCACATTCCTCTCAAGAATTGGTGCACATTTCAAATTTGAAAGAGGGTCATGAACAACTGAGGATTATTGAGAACAATGAATGTAAATAATACAAGGCACATGGTTCCTTTGGATGGTGACAAAGGAAAGCAAATGGGGGATGGTTGGAGTCTGGTTGGCTTTGGAAATTAGTGCCTAAACTCCAATAAACCCTATCACATCTCTACCACTTGAGCCAACCTCCTTTCTTGTTCATAGGGACCCAAAAGACATTGCCCATAAAATTGAGTGTGACAACAGATGGTCCTGGTTGAAATGGCTAAATGCTCTTCATATAAGGCAAGAATGAAAGGTGCAAAAGGAAAAGTTTCCAGGTCCATTTCCTCTGCCAAATTTTGGAGGCTTTTCAATTTCTTTTAGGGTTTTAGTTGAGGGTTTGGAAGCTTCATACTCTATGTGCTGCCATTGGTTTGGATGTGAATCATGTCCTTGAACTCTGAGTGTGTCATTTGCGTAATGTTTTCTCAACAGATTAACTATGGTTTTGAGGCCCTATATGATGCTGGGATTCATGACTCATGAGCTAATATATATAATGGTAGGCTCCGGTTGTTTAAAGGTCAATCAACTTCTATATGATCAAAACAAGAAGATGGGTCTTTTTATATGGCTGGTAGCAGAAAAAAAGAAACAACAAGAAGGTTGATCAGACAAAACCCTTTTATATTATGAATGAATGGATGGATTAAGCAAGCTTCACATGCCCATCTGCCATAACAAACTCATCAAGTTAGGACTTTAATCACTTTAGTAATTGGTAATTACTAATTAGTATTGCCAGGTTGAGACCACCCAACTAGGCTCACAAAGTATAATGAAACATAATCTCCACTATGTATTGGGATACTGATGAGGCTGGAGTGTGTTTGGTTAGGAAGGAGACCTGATATCATTAGGAATATTTATAGTTCTGAGTGACTAGGTTCCGATATGGCTAGGGGAATTTAGGGAGGGTTAAAACTCATAATTAAAATAGTAGCAAAGGGTTTAGATGTCAAGGGCTTTGGCAACACGTCTCAATCTGACCAAACGCAACCAAATGAAAGATAAAGATGAGCTTTTAATTACCAGCACTGATAGAACTAAGCACATACCAATCATTCCAGTTAATTGCTTTCGTTTTCTTAAGGAAGCTATTGACTCGATGTCTAATCATATGAAATGATCTCCAACTCTCTCTGAAAATGCATGTTTTAAGTTATGCTCGTTTAAGGGAACGTTTTGATAGGAGGATTGAAAAGGCGAAATAGAAATAAAACAATTGGTGTGAGAAATGAGAATGTGATATGTTCTCCCTTCTCGATCAAGAATGAAAAGCCTGGCCAACCTAATTAACTCTGGTTTTAAATGGGTGATGGGGTGGTTAAACCTAATTGGGATGAGCTTTTGTGTAAGAAATGCTACTGGCATGGCATTTCAGTTTCAATGACGGGTATTTTGCAGAAAATAGGACCAAATTTATGGGACTGACTAACTGTGGCAATGAAGGAATATGATGATCCAAAGCAGACTCTCAAAATTGGCCATAGGTAGGGTTGGATTGGCTCAAAGATTTAATAGGATGCTACATTTTCTGCAGGCTCAGGAATTCATGTTCAATTGAAATGTTACTGATTGAAGACAAAACTAAGAAATATGCAATCATATATATATATCAGTTTGGCATACTACGGATTGGTTTTGTTCTTAGATTCTACAGTAATTATAGGTGTTAGTTCGGAAATTCTTGTATGCACGTACAATCTTAGCCATCTAAAATACTTTATACACATGGCCCATCATGTATCGATATGAAGTAATCTAATCTTGACCATTCAAATTGTATGTGTAGATACACGCAGTGTACTGAAGATACTCTGCTATCTCAACTAGTTATGCTTTTGTCTCATAGGAATTAGGTCTGAAATAAGGTTTAATGTCTTCTTCATTAGTAGAAGGCGTCTTGGGTTGATTAAGTCGATTTTGAACGAGGAAGCAAAAACCCCATGGATGATGAGAACTATTAGTCTAAGACATTCATCATATGTATATGAGCTCTAAAGTTGATCAATTCCAATTCTCTCATTTATCTTGGGAAGTCTATCAGTATGCTTGTTTTTGCAGATAGCAATCTTGCATTTGGTTTTCAAATTTTGCTAAGAAGTTATAGATGCAACTCTTTTAGCACTTGGATGTTTAAGAACTCCAGAGGATGATCTTTATCTTGTAATCAAAAAGATAGTAGAGCATCCTAACTTGGTGAAGCCTTCCTTGTAATACCAAAACAATTACATGGTAGAGAATGCTAATAGTGCTTTGGGTTTTGAAGACATATATGGAAGAACTAGTCTTAGAATTTTCCTACCAAGGGGGTGTGATGTAGAACATATGGTAGCAAGGATAGAAGAGCAGATGGACCGTCGCAAGAATGGAAGGATCGGTACTGTTCATGTCTGGGCTGCGAGCTCAGAATAGGGCGTGTGATACCTTTTCGGAAAGGGAACGACGCCAGAAACAATACTCGTAGCTTTGCTACGATGTGTGGACTTTTTCGGCCATCCGACGTCGTTTAGGCCCTTAAAATCAGTTTTTAGTGTTCTTCCGAATTTATTTTGGATTTATTTGTTTGTACTTTTATTTTATTTCACCTATGGGCTGGGTTAGACTTTTGTTAGCGCCCTAGAGATCTTTGATATTAATAAACTTTGAGTTTACTCAATTTCTCTGGTGGATTCCAGATCTTCTCGTGGATTCGAGAAACCTAGTCTTGTGGATTCAAGGCTGCCGTTGGTGGATTCCAACGGGATAGTTCCGCTGCATCAGGGTGTATTGAGTAAAAGTTTGCCTCTTCAAGCTTAGGGTGCGGTGTGGAGATCATTTTCTTGAGATTATGAAAATAGTCCAGACTGGTAATTAACCAGCTCCCTTTGGGCCTAATTCTATTGCTGATCCCGAACTAATTTTGAGGCTAGAAGGTTGGGTTATATTTGCCTCCAATTTGTCTCGCTAAAATTAGTTTCCAAATACATAGCCGATACAACTATCACATTACGATTGTCACTCTAAACTCTAAACTCTAAACTCTAAACCCTATACTAACTTGTTAGTGCCATTTCTCTCATAGGTGATCGATTGCTTATGAGATTTTTGTTTTTTTTTTTTGTGTTAATGTGTATCTGTGATAGTTCTCGTTCTTGCAGATTCTAACTTGTTTCTTACTCAGAAAGTTGAGAAGCTGCATTGAACTTGTCATGTTCATACACCATATCTAACAAATAACAACCAATTCTGAAACTAGCAATGGACCTCAATCACCTAGCTTCTTGATTACCATGAAATATGTGGCTTGTGATTTAGAGATCGTAATTAGCACACTAAGATCCCCAATAAGAATGTGATTAGGGTCAAATGTATTTAGCCCTAATAGATCCTCCAAAGTCTGTCTTGTACCTAATATATTAGTGCAAGGAGACCCATATTAAACCTGTATTAATATTGGCTAATCCGGTCTTAAACCCGTAATTTAAAGTTAGGCTGTGTATTGGCTAATCCAGTCTTAAACCCATAATTTAAAATTGGGACGGGACGGGCCGGAATTAACCTTTTTTAGAAGTGATCTTGGCATACCCGAATCTCGTTCGGGATCGGGACCAAAACGGGCCCAAAACGGGTTCACTTAAAACCCCACTCCCCACCAACTTCTTCCAAAACTTGACCCTAAAAAATGGAGATCAATCGAATACTTTCAGATAAACCCCACTGAAATTGATTGAGTTGTGAACTTAAGGATTAAGTTTCTGCTGCCCACATTTTCCTCACCAACCAAACACAATCCGTAATCCCAATCCAGCGCACTACGAGTAAATCTTCTTTGGAAAAAATAGATAACTGGAAGACTAAATTGTGACTGAAATGATAATCCCAGAAAAGAGAAAGAGGGTAATGAGATTGGGTGAAACTTACAGATCTGAGCTGAAGAAGAAGAAGAAGAAGAAGGGCATGTCTCAGTGTTGCTCAACTTTTCAAGGTGTTGAAGAAAGCAGAGAGTGAAGTACTGGGATGGCCTTATGTTGGTTGGGCCATCAACGCGTCTTTCACTGTGTTGTGTTCTAGGCCTGGGAGGCTGGGATAGTCTTAAAGCCGATGGATCCAACGACACAGATGAAGCCAATGAATCCAACGACACAGATTAAGCCATATTTACATATATTAATATTAATTTAATTTTACGGGACGGACCGGGATTTAACTGGCTTAAATTGGGTTAATCCCGATCCTGTCCCATTACTTTAAAACGGGATTGGACCGGGACGGGATATGAGTTTTTAAGATGCAATCCCGTCTTGTCCCGACAAAATTAAGAACGAATTTGGGATTATGGGACTAAACGCCCAACCCTAGTATTAATCTTTTTTACATCATAAGTCATATTTTGCAGCATCAAGCTTATGAAAATTGAGAGAGTGAGAGGTATGTTCAACCTTCCAATACATACATATATATGATATGGACCAACTACTAAGAACTATATACCAGACCACCACACCATGTAAATATGTTGAACCCTCGTTAGGGTTTTAAGCCAGCTGACCTCTTTGATTATAATTTAGAAGTCATAGCCGGAGCAATAATATAAACTTTGATAGTACCAACATCCCTAGCTTGCTCACGTGTTAGAACTTTCTTCTCCACACCAGTGTTTCATAAAATAGACAGAAATCTGAATTACAACACTAATTCCTATAATTAAATCGTATTAGACTTTGAATAATCAAACCTTATTAATCGATCCAAACGGTGGTAGTGAATTCGTGTTTGTCAGATTACTCAATTAGAAAACTAATCACTCTCATTAAGAACTATAGTTGACCCAATTAATTATCCTCTTATCGTTGTGATTAAACTAATCAATTCTCTGAGGCTAAGCTAGGGATTGCCGAGAGAATCAACGAGAGCGAGGGCTGAAGCAGCGGCCGTGGCTCGCATCGTTACCGGATCGAGCGGCATGTGAGCAGCCGCTGCCGTTGTCTATGTGTTTGTTGCCTTGCCGATCAGCCATGTGTGGCATTCAATTCGAGCAATGCGTGCATGAGACTATGAGAGTAGTATAGCTTAATTAGCTAGCTTCATGCAACGACTTGCTGCTTCAAAGTTCTGCTGCAGACAAGGCCTTCTTCAGTAGAATACTGCCTCTACTTGCTGCCTAATTAGTATTTTAGTGGGAAGCTGGCTGAGCCCTCAACACGCCAAGAGATTAGGGTTAGGGTTAGGGTTAAGCTTCGATCCCAAAACCAAATATAAAGCTAGTTTAGTACCTCAAATCCATCGAAATTTATAGGATTAATTAAGTAAGAGCTAGGTAGCAAATAAGCTATGGTCTTGACTGGTTCATACTGCTAGTGAGTGAGTAGTGACACTAGAGTACGTATGTATGAGTCTGGAAAAGTTTAGTATCTCCGTCGAACCGGATCATGAGAGATTAAATTATTGGAACAGAGGAACTGATCGATGAACTAGTCAAGATCGATTAATTAAGGAATTGACTATCTCTACTAGTCAGTGGCGCATCGATTGCTTCATTTGTTCAAGATAAGCAACATTTTACTTTAGTAATTTTGATGAGCAGAACGTATACTCGGAAATTCATTCGTAAATTACATGAGATAAAAGTTAAGTTGTCGAGAAGTATTAGTATTTTAACTTTGTAACGTTCTTAGCAAATAGGGTGGTAAGGCAAGTTCACCAATGTTCATTCCATTTCGCACAGTCGTCAATTGCTAACCCTAACATCATGTATAGATGATCAATTGCTCATTGCAAACCTAGGTCCTCATCAGAAGCCAAACTGAGAGGGACAATAAACCACACTCGAGGCAGGTGACGAACACAGACCCCATTTAGAGGGCTTTCAGGAGACCCCCGAGGTTGGTTAGTTAGGAACTTGTGCTCTCTGAGGTCTACAATCGTATTATATAAATCGATGAAAGGTGCCCGATCACATTGGTGAAGAGGTAGAAGAACAATAATAAAATTGTGAGGGAAGGTTAAGTCTTGAAGTTTGTTGGATCAAATTGGTGTTTTTTTCTTTTGTCATTGTCTGTTTTCTCATTGTGTTGCGGTCCGATCCGGAAATATTTCTGGTTCGAAAGTCACTTTCTATGTCTACTTCTTAACTGTCTTGATTCTTTGCCGGAATGTTTGTTCAACTTTGGGTTGGCTCCTCCGGATTTCAGGGGTAATTTTTCAAGGAGTAAATACCGTTTCAAGTTGGTTAATTTTTTTACCTTTTCAAGTTTCAAATTTTCAACCATGAGTTAATTTATTGCTCGACTCATAACTTTGAGTCATGTAAACGTTTTAAAACTCTTTCATTTTCCCAATGACTCATAACTTGACGTTTGCTCGTAAAAATTTGGGTCTAATTGTTAAGAATCTAAGTACAAAAAATTCAAGTAGAGAAGTCGGATCCTTTCCCGAAAAAGTGTTATGTGATAAAACTCTAAACAACGGAGTACCATATGTAAATCAAACAATGTTACAAGTCAACTACTTAATTAGATACATACCCTAAGGCCTAAGGAGTAAATGTCTCTTCTAACCAAAACAAAGGAAGAGTTATAAAGACCGCAACTCTATCTAATTAGTGAACCACTTCATTGGTAACTCTTAAGACAATAGCCTTTCAATTTGTAATCATATCAATATTACTAGTTGTTGTCCCTCAAGAACTGTATTTTGATAGGAAAAAGGTACTTTGGCCTCTATTAGACCGAACAAAGTCATTTGCCGAATGATTTGGCTTTTCTATTATATCACATCTCATTGTCATATTAATCTGTCTTTGTGTTCAAATCGGCTTAACTACCTGATCAGGTTTTTACCCTAATCATAACCACTCTGATTCTTTGCTGTAATCTCCTATAAATATCATGGGCTCACAAAATAGCATATATCACTATTTCTTATAGGACAAAATCCTGGTCACTCTTTATACTTTTAAAGTCTCGACAATTTAGTCATCGTGCTTTCAATTTCAACTGGTCACTCCTCGTAGTCTCAATTTTCGACCAATTGGTCCAATCTGTCCAAAATGATTGTTAACTATTTTATAATTTCCTTAAATGCCCTTAGGTTTTGGTTTTGAAGAAGAGAAAGTAAAAAAATAAGAAAAATAACCTAATGACATTTGAGGAACTTGAAAAATGGTAAAAATCATTTTGGATGAATTTGACTAATTGGTAGAAAATTAAGACCACAAGGAGTGATCAGTTGAAATTAAAAGCACAAGGACTAAACTGTCGAGACACTACAAGTATAAGGAATGATCAATAATTTGTCATTTCTTATATCACAATTTTTCTACGATCCAAAAATTCTCTAACCATTCATTTCTTTGAATTTTTCATCATTATAGAGAGTTAGTTACTAATAAGGCTTAGTTTGGTATTGAGGTGAAAACACTCAAATATTGAAAAACTGAGTTATAAATAAGCAACATCAGACATGCTTTTTAAAATCATGGTTTTTTCAACTAAATTTTATAAATAAGCATCTTGTAAAAAAACTTACCAAACACATAATCAACTCATAATAATAATTATAAGTGCTTATTTCTCTCAAAACTCAATATCAAACTAAGCCGCTAGTTTGGATCCAAATAATATAAATGATTTCCATCGATGATAAATATGCGTCCTCGTCACATTAAGTTAAAATAAACATAAGCTGTCGAGTACGTATCCATGTATACTTACGGGAATGGAGAGAAGAAAAAAACAACTTGAAAGGCGGGGGTTTTATAGTTTGTCCTCTTCTTATCCCCAGAATTAGCAGACGACAAGATCACCAAGGAATCAGGAACAACCAGTGAACTTAACGACTCATTGGCTCATTGCCACGCAGGAGTTGACTATATGACTATTGACTATGGAATACGAGTCTAAAATGACTAGGGTAAGTTTGTTATTACTTAACCTCGGTTAATCCGAGAAGTTATGAACTCAGACAAGGTGAATCTAACTATGGTATCAAGTTTCAACTAATTCTCCTATCTGTATGTTAATCCGTACAGTTTTTAGTTTTTACCGAAGAATATACTTCAAAAATGGTTGAATGGTAAACATTTAAATTACCAACCACCTCCTACATTCATGCACACAAGTATCCTCTTTCTAATCTAATCTTAGTAACTTATTTATCATGTTTTTTTATTTTTTTTTTCTTCTTTAAAAAGATGATCTAAGGGTTTCACACCTATTCTGTAGTGACTTGAACCTAATAGCATACTTTCTAAGTAATGTGGCTCTTTTTACTACTTGAGCTATCGTAAACGCTGTGTTTTACTAGCAAAATGTGTATTAGCAATGGCGCATGAATCGTTAAACTTCCAACAAAACCTCCTATACGTAGATAACAAGTAAAACACTCTTACACTAGTAATGCATGCATAAATAAACGAAGAAGAGAGAGAGAGAGAGAGAGAGGGAGTCACCTGAAATTTGGTAAAATCATTTGGACTTTTGCGATCCGAAAACATCGAAAAGAAGCACGTAAATCTCTGGCCCCGGCGAGATAAATGATTTGTTTTTCTTATATATAACAACAAATAGAAAACGGGCTATTTTGGTAGTGTCCCTTGTCGTCTAAATCTCTCTTCCACACTCCAAACACAGTCTGCTCTGGTCGGCAACGAAGCTTCACCTTTCAGTCAGTCTCTCTCTGACTCTCTCTCTCTCTCTCTCTCTCTCTCTCTCTCTCTCTCTTTAGAGATTGAGTTGTTCACTTGTTTAACGCGCTTCTGTGGTTCTGAACTCAATCACTAACCGACCCTTTAAGCTGTTCACACTCCTAAAGTCACACCAATCAAACCCATCAAGTTTTTGGTTCTTACCCTTCTGGAGTTTGGACTTCATATTTCACTGGAATTCTAAACACCTGGTGGAGTTTTCATCACTCTTGTTTCAGAAGCCTTGCCTTGAAACAGAGGTAATTACAAAGTTCTTAAATCTGTCTCTCTTGTGACAGTTATTGTTGTTTTCTGAATTTGGTTCATCTTGTTGTGTTGTTGTATTGAATCCCACCAATTATACTGTAAATGGGTCCCTAGATGATCAGTTGAATATTGATGCTCTGCTTTACTATTGTAGCAGTTATTTTATTCTTCTTCATTGTCATGATTCATGAATGCTGTTAAGAGTTTTTTGTCTGGGAAGAAATCATGAGTTTTGATTTTGTTCTTTTTGTGAGTTTCATTGTTAACAGCTGCATTTTTACTCAGAAAAAGCAATAAGCTCTAATAGGATTTCTATGCTTTTGTAACAGTATGATTACTATAATGAATTCTGCGAGGGAGCCAATGAACAAGAACAACAACCACTCAGAGAGAGGCTTGGATTCTCAGTTCTGGCATGCCTGTGCTGGTGGCATGGTTCAAATGCCACCTATTAACTCTAAAGTCTTCTACTTCCCTCAGGGGCATGCAGAGTATGCTCAAGGGAATGTGGATTTTGGGAATGCTCGAATTCCAGCTCTCATTCTGTCTAGGATATCTGCTATTAGGTACATGGCTGATCCTGAAACCGATGAGGTTTATGCGAAAATGAGGTTGGTTCCGGTGAGAGAGAGTGGTTTTGAATTTGAGGATGATGGGGTTATGGGGAACAACAATGGAGTAGTTGAGAATCCTGAGAAACCCTCATCTTTTGCTAAGACTTTGACTCAATCTGATGCTAACAATGGGGGAGGGTTCTCTGTGCCTCGCTTCTGTGCGGAGACTATCTTTCCGCGCTTGGATTACTCTGCTGAGCCCCCTGTTCAAACCATTCTTGCAAAGGATGTCCATGGTGAGATTTGGAAGTTTAGGCATATCTATAGAGGTACTCCTCGCCGTCACCTTTTAACCACAGGATGGAGTAACTTTGTGAACAATAAGAAGCTTGTTGCTGGGGATTCAATTGTGTTTTTCCGAGCAGAAAATGGTGATCTTTGTGTTGGTATTAGAAGGGCTAAAAGAGGGATTGGTGGTGGACCTGAATACCCTTGTGGATGGAACACTCCATCTGGAAATTCTTGCTCTCAGTATGGTGGTTATTCTGGCTTTTCAAGGGAGAATGGAAACAAGTCGATGGAGAAAAATTCTAGTGTGACTACGAGAGGAAGAGTCAGGGCTGAACATGTTATAGAAGCTGCAACTCTTGCCGTTAGTGGCCAACCCTTTGAGGTTGAGTACTATCCGCGTGCAAGCACACCAGAGTTTTGTGTCAAGGCCTCATCAGTGAGAGCTGCAATGCAAATTCGCTGGTGCTCGGGAATAAGGTTCAAAATGCCTTTTGAAACTGAGGATTCTTCTCGGATAAGCTGGTTCATGGGGACCATATCTTCTCTTCATTATGCAGATCCTCGTTGGCCTGATTCTCCATGGCGCTATTTACAGGTAAATTACATATACATTTCCATTCCTACTGTCTAAACTATTGCTGTGTTGTTAGCCTAGCTTATGAAAATACATTAAGGTCATATTCGATTTGAATTGAATTTTAGCTTTGTAATTATGTAAAGTAGGTCATAGTTCTATACTCATGCTTGATATGAAGTATACTTCCCTATCAGTAGACTATAATTTACTATCGTCTTTTTTGTCAGAGACTAACAAAAAGTTCATCTTTTTAGGTTGCATGGGATGAGCCAGATCTGCTACAAAATGTGAGAAGTGTTAGTCCATGGTTGGTTGAATTGGTATCAAGCATACCAGCTATTGATCTCTCTCCCTTCTCACCTCCAAGAAAGAAGTTGCGGCTCCAACAGAACCCAGACTATTCTCTTATTGGCCAACTGCCAATGCCATCAATTTACGGCAGTTTCCTAAATTCAAGCAACACTATGCGTAGTTTATCAGACAACATTCCTGCAGGCATACAGGGAGCCAGGCAAGCTCATTTTGGACTATCTTCGTCAAATTTTCTCAACAAACTACACTCGGGCCTAATTCCAGTTGGTTTTCATCAACTTGGTCATGTTCCCCCTCCTGGAATCCCTGGAGGTAACTTCATGTGCATTGCTGAAACCAATGAGGACATTCCTTCCTGTGTTACTGAGGGTATCCCTTACCACAACTTGAAGGATAATGATGAGATAAAGACGCCTCACATATTTTTGTTCGGTCAGCTAATTGTTGAGGGGCAGCAGATGTCAAAGAACTCCTCTAGGGATGATAGTTCATCCGATCCAGAGAAAACAGGAAATTCGTCTGATGGCTCTGGTTCTGCATTACATCGCAATGGTTCAGTGGAAAATTGCTCTGATGGAGGGTCTCCCTGGGACAAAGACCACCAGAAAAGTGATCACAAATTGGAGACTGCTCTTTGCAAAGTGTTTATTGAGTCTGGGGATGCAGGGACTCTCGATCTTTCGGTCTTTAGATCATACCAAGAATTGTACAGAAAGCTGGCCAACATGTTTGGCAAAGAAGATTCAGATACGCTGAGTAATGTACTATACCGGGATGCAACAGGTGCTGTTAGACACACGGGAGATGAACCCTTCAGGTAGTTTTGTGTTTTACTACTTCAAAACTTAGCGTCTTTTTGAGTAGTCTTTCTCTTTGGTTTTCAAGTCACATATTTGACGATATCCATTGTGTTTTCGTTTTTCTTGGTTGCTTTGGCAGTGAATTTTTGAAGACAGCCAGAGGACTCTATATAACATGATGCCTACTACTGCAATGCTTGCCTTGAAGACCAAAGAAACTGGAAGATGCCATAGAAGAGTATAAATAAACTTCTCTGGTGTTTCTTCTCCATGGTTCGAGAGTGACATCAGGCAGAGACATTGTAGGATGGTTGAGAATTAGGAACTATCTTTTTTATTAACATTTTGTATAGCTGCATTCCTTCCTTCTTGTGTTGATGTTTTAACTTTTTGTACTAAAACTCTTGGGAAATCCCATCCAATTAAATTGTGTTTTATTTTAGTTTAGATTCCAGCCTGCAAATTCTTTGGTTTTTCCCAACGGTTTGGTAGTTTGGTACTATATCCGATAAGTTATCAACTTTAAGTTGTATGAGAAAACGCTAACAATGTATATCGAGCTAACAATGCTTATTTTGGTGACTCTTCACTAGTATATACACGGTGTCTACCACTACATTTCGGATCATGGTTGATCCTAAGCATCCTATTACAGAATCCCTGAGGAAGTTTTGCGGTTAGAATCGTTAGATATCGATCCAATCTGTACAGGTTTTGAGGCATTGATGAATCGTAATACTCTTGGAAGATGGAAATGACTGTAAAATGAATAAGTACGTTCAAGAGTTAATTTCAACATACTTGATCTTCTATTGTGCCGCAAATACTGGATTTTGTATGATTTGGGATTTGAAATCTCTTACTTAACTAGCTTTGCTAGTCAAAGGAGCACTTCTGTCCATGAAAATCGGTTATAAAAACATTAGGATCAAACAGACAAAGATTCTTGAGCCAAAATAATTCCACCCCCTATGCTAACCACTTTGAATCATTCATACCAAAAAACGATTCCTATGCTAAGAAATAAACTAATTTTTCCTTGGTTTGACATATTACCAATCTCAGAAGTCACAAGCTAGGCTGGATCAAACCCTAAGAGAGACAGAAACAAACCAGTAAGACAGCAAAGATGCAGAAGCATCACACATTCTTTGTCCGTGGAATTTGGATCCTCCATTGACAAATCTCAGTGATCAAAGAGGTTGTCTTGCCCAACAAACTATATAGAAAAACTAATGGTGAAACAAGAAACCAGGTTGGTCAACAATATTAGATTAGATTAGATTAGATAGGTATTGGCTGAGAATCGATTTGGGATTTTCAATGCTCAAATGTGTTCATATATTTTAGTGACCAAGATCCAAGATTTCCATGGATGTGTTCCCTTCATCAATTAGTCAACTAAATTGATCGGATTTCCGACATGGGTTTTAGCAAAAACCTAGCTCCAACCTGTCTTCCATTTTTTCTGGTGTAGTTTTTCTAATCACCCGCACGAATTGCATTGGAACAGAAGGTTTAAGAACACGAGACATTGATTAGTCCTAAGTCAACTCACCAAAAAAGAAATTATCTAATATCGTGTGTGCTGTTGCTCATAACTTGTTTAGTCAATATGTTCATTCATATATGAACTGTCTGAAGCAAGGTTTAGCATGTCATGTGCCACTGTATTTTCTTGTTTAGTCAATATGTTCATTCATATATGAACTGTCTGCAACAAATGTGAGGCTCATTCAAATGAGTTTTCTGGTACGTTTAGCCAACATAGAAACTACATTGTGACGATTCATCTATGTTCTTTTTTTTTTAAAAGGGGCGGAGACCTCAGAGTATCCTAAGAGGTTTTTCTTAACATAAAAATAATCAATCAATTGATAATTTGGTCGGTACATCTTTTCCTTCAATCGATAATGATTCAAATATTTGAGTCATTTGTCTCAAAACTTATCACTAAAAGATGGAGGATCCAAATTCTTATATTACGAAGAAAATAGATTTCACTTTCCATTTTCCCCAAAGCAGTGATTTTGAGATCAAAGATGGATAGTTTACTTTTCATTTTCACCTCTTAGTCTATTGGAACATCTTTAGCAGACTCTCTATTTTAACTCCTTAGCTATTTTGGAGAGTCTATTTAGCTTTTTTTAAAAAATAGCAGCTATACTAGACTCTCTATTATAACTCTATGATAACTTTTAGCTATATCGCTAGTCAAATTTGGAGAGCGTGATAGCTAAAAATTAAAATATTTAAATTTAATACATTTCTTATATATAATTATATATAATTTATATATGCATTTAAATAATTTTTTATTTATTTAATAAGTATTTTAAATTCAAATCAAGCTAAAATAGAGAGAATTGATACATACGTATTTCTAAATTGGTTAAAATCTTTTAGCTATTTTGGTTAAAATTTAACTAAAGTATGGCTAGCATATGACTAACATTGCTGAAAATGCTCTTGATCGATCTACACATTCTCAAAAAAAAAAAAAAACCAAAAACTTCCAACTAACAGTAGAAATTCCAACTACAATTTTTACCACTAAAACTATCACTTTGGAGGGTTTTAGGCCTCCATTACACACACACTGACACACTATAAAGAAAATAATAATTCTCATAATAAAAAGAAAACAGAAAATCATTACCAATTAGAGAAAAAAAGAAAAAGAAAACAGAAAAGACAAAAACATATTTAGAGCTCTTTTTCCAGGATGTTCTAAAGCTTCATCTATCGGCTTCTCCGTCTTGTTCTCTCCACCAACAAACTCTCAGTCTCTGCTTTGCGAAAATGGAAGGTGAAAATCTCCGTCTTTTATTTCAAAGTCTGTAACTTTTTACGATCTTTGTACATTATTGATTGATTAGTGTAATCATGTATTGTAAAGTTCAATCCTTTGGGTAATGGAATTTCCAATTGAATATTTGAGGTTCATTTCTAGCTGCTATATTTTATTCACTCTTCCCTTACTGTGTTTATATTGGTTGGTTATCAGTTTCTAGTTTGAAGATGGAATTGATGGTTTTAACTGAAGTTACTTTAGATCATTAGTGAATCATATGTCTGCATTTAGTAGAGTACTGATGAAAGATGAGATATGGGCATTTGATTGTTGTGTAAAATGTGAAATGTGGTCTGCTCACAGTGACATTGACTTCGGTTCGCTATTTGTATTTATCTTGATATGATGTATATGAAGTTTCCTTATGATTCAAGTTGACTTGAAAGTGAATGATTGCAATCTCTTTTGTTCAGAATATAGAGTGATCATAGCTCATAGTATCAAAGATTGCAGCTTTTTGTAGAACTTGACACTTTTATTTCACAAAATGCAATGTTAAAACTATTTGGAGATGGGTTTCAAGACTCAAAAAAACTGTTGAAAAAATCGTTGTTTGTTGGTAAATAAAGAGGTATTCATCTTATAAAGCCGGGTGTCTCATCAGAGAAGTGGAAACCTCCCTGTCTTAGAGTCCAAATTGCCGAATTAAGACAAAATTTACACTCCTGTGGAAAGCACTAGCGTTGATCATAAACTATCTTGATTAATCTCTTATGACCATGAAATCTGATAAAAGTGCAAAACTTCTATGCAGCAATGTCAGGGAAGATTGTCGAAAATGTTATTGTGTCACAATGCTACCCACTAAGTAGGAAGTTCGACAATCAATATCAAAGGGACTATTGTGCCCCTTTTATGCGCAAAGTGCTTCCCTTACAGCGAGGGAGGTTAGCATGGACTCCCATTCTTTCCATGCCATTGCACAACATATCAAAATACCAGAGCAGTTTTGTTAAGCGAGGAACTGTTCATTGCAATGGTCTGTTCTAGACTCTAATTATCCAGGTTGATATGAATGAAATATTAGTGTTCTAGATTCACTCATAAAACACTAAATTCTTTCTTGACCACCTGTTTGGTATCAAAGATTTAGTTTTTAATTATCTCTATTCTTGTTTGGATGGCCTAGGTTTCAAGTGAAACTTTAATTTTGGATCTCCTGTCAGTGTCAACTTGTCATCATGGTTCTTTGACCTTTACCTTATGGTTCTATATATTTCACCGGTAGTATTTTATATATTAACTTCATTTGGCTTTTCTTGCAGCTACTGCATCCACCACTGCACTTCCGTATCTTGAAAAAGTTGATTTTATGAAGCTTCAAAATGGCAGGTAACCTATGATACCACTGTATATGTGATTATCTTTAACACGTCCTAATTGTCTGGGTCCTGCGGTCTATTTTGTCAAGGTTATATATTTCCTTTCTTTCTGTAACAAGCGTAAAGTGGTTCTACTTTAATGGACTGATGTTCACATACAGTGATATACGAGGGGTTGCTGTTGCTGGGGTTGAAGGAGAACCGCTCAATCTGACCGAACCTGTGGCAGAAGCAATAGCAGCCGGTTTTGCTGCATGGTTAGCGGAAAAGAAGAAGACCGACTCTAAACGTTTGAGAGTTTCTGTTGGCCATGATTCTCGAATATCTGCACAAAAGTTAGAGGTATGTCTCAAATGTAACAGCATGTTTCAGTTTGAGGATTTGTATTTTGACATTATTTCAGATTGCGCGGTTGATTACTCTTTATGTGGAGTACGTCGTTTTCAGCACATGTAATATTAGCAAGCATGCTTTTAGTGGTTCAGTTTCTGTTAATAAATGTTTATATTTATAGCTTCTTGGAAGTACAAAGAAAATATAGATGGTTGTATCTTGAACTTGATCAAGAGTAAATACTGCAGCATCATATGAATGTGAAGAGCTATGTTCTGTTGTGTTAAATTGTTAATCAAGCTTTTTGCCTTGTTTGGGTTAAGATGGTTGTAGTGCTTGTACTTCTTAGATTATTAATCCGTGTTAAGATAATTTAGTCTCTGAGCTGTAAAAGAATCAGAGTTTTAGACAGATACTACATATTAGAGACCCATTGAAAAGCTTCAAACTATCAATTCTAGAAATGTAGGTAATACTATACTTTTCTTAATTATTGACAATTTGGTTCAATTTGAATGATCGAATTCCAGGATGCGATTTCACGAGGAATTGCTGGTGCTGGTCTGGGTGTTGTTCAATATGGGTGGGTGATGAATTTCTATATCATATCTTTGATATATACTATTGCATAGGCCATTTTTTGGATGATAATCATGTTGAATGAATAAGATTATGGATGATGGTAAAATGTTGATAAGTTGGATTCTGGTCGATCACGTTGATCTAGCTGGTCACAACTGTCACTATCTTTTTTGAGCTAGACCAGGAGAGTAGGAACTGAGGTCATTATTAGCATTGACTTGAATCTCTATGTAGATGATTAGAGAAGATTTTGTTTTGATATCCTCATCTTTTGATCCCTCATAAGGAGGGTCTGAGATAACCTCAAAAACAATTTATAAGAAGTTTACTCATTATCCTAAGAAGTTTAAATTTTCCACTGTTCGCTGACCCATTGGTCAGTTTGATGCTGTTGACATGAATCATACAGGCCCTTGGTCTTGCTTGTGCTTCATTCTGATTTTTTGAAAATTTGCATATGTTGCATTGGATTGATTCACACACCAAGGTTACTTATAATACTTGGTAGTTGGTACCATGACAGGTAATCTTTCATTGATTTTTGTTTTTTTGCCTCTTTATATGTAGATTGGCATCCACACCAGCAATGTTTAATAGCACAGTTACTGAAGATGATAGTTTCCTATGTCCTGCAGATGGGGCCATAATGATAACAGGTAAGTTACTCATGTTCATGTTTAAACTATGTGAGTTTTGGTCTTATCACTTCTCTATTATAAAAATTCAGGCTGAATTATGTTTCACATAATGTTAAATCATCTACTAGTTTAGTTTCCTCTGATAAAAATTCTAACATACTGTGCTGTTACAACAGCAAGTCATTTGCCTTACAACAGGAATGGATTCAAATTCTTCACAAATGCTGGAGGACTTGGAAAAGCTGACATTAAAAACATCTTAGAGCGTGCTGCAGATATTTACAATAAGTTTACAACGGAAGGTTTGACAAGTTCAAAAGAAAAGGCACTTGCTTCTGTGAAGAGAGTAGATTACATGAAAGTATATACATCTGATCTTGTAAAGGCAGTTCGCAAAGCTGCAGGAAATATAGGTACCACTTCTATATAGTGATTAATGTAGTTGGAGATAATTCTCTTTACCCCTTACAGAAATTGGTCATGTCAGTGGTACTTGACTTGTTCTTTTCAGTATTTAATATTTGTTTCTGTCTTTATAAATTGATCTTATTAATTTTTTTTGTTATTTCTCAGAGAAGCCACTGGAAGGATTCCATATTGTTGTTGATGCAGGGAATGGAGCAGGAGGATTTTTCGCTGTAAGTCTCTCTCTCTCTCTCTCTCTCTCTCTCCTTATAGAAAAAGTTTTGAATGTTACTTTGTGGCTGTACTTATTGATAGCTATTTTTCTTCTATATCATAAAAGTATATCTGATATATGCTGGAAGCCATGTAGCTTTATGTCATGCTTCCAATTCTTATTTTATCAGTGTGCTGCTATGTGACTTGATGTGGACTTTTAGGATAATAGGATTTTTGTTTCAATGATGTCAGGCAAAAGTGCTCGAACCTCTTGGGGCAGTTACTTCTGGTAGTCAGTTCTTGGAGCCAGATGGTAATACTGAACTCTAGGCAATTAAAGGCTTTTTTACTTTTTTTCGTTTTGTAAACTCTGGATTGGATTTATAGTTTTATACTAATTCAATGCATTGTTTTTTGTCATTTTAGGTATGTTTCCAAACCATATCCCAAACCCAGAGGACAAAGCAGCCATGAAAGCTATCACCCAGGCAGTCCTTGATAACAAGGCTGATTTGGGGATCATCTTTGATACAGACGTTGATAGGTACTTTTTCTTGTGACCTATACCAACCAATATATTTTAATCTTCTATGTATTACATCTCTCTGATACTTTCTTTTTAGATCTGCTGCTGTGGACTCTAGTGGCAGCGAGTTCAACCGAAATCGGTTGATTGCCTTAATGTCTGCCATTGTTCTTGAGGAAGTAAGATTTATTTTCTTATCACACTAAGGATCTTGACTCAAAATTATGAAATTTGGTTTATTTAATCTAATATGAATCATTAACTTCATTTGGTTATTTTGTGAAGCATCCTAGAACAACTATTGTCACAGACAGTGTCACTTCAGATGGTCTCACCACATTCATTGAGCAAAAACTTGGTATGAGGAAAACTTTAAGTGATATACATAATTTCTTTTCTAAGGAATGTAATGGTAATTACATGTTTTGTTGTAGGGGGGAAGCACCACCGTTTCAAACGAGGTTACAAAAATGTCATTGATGAAGCAATTCGTTTGGTAAGGAAAATGTGTACTCATCTTGGTTAGAATTCTTTTGATCTGTGTGAATCAGCATAAACGAATCAAGCAAAATCCTCTGTGACTGAAGTATAGATTGCTTACAGAACTCTGTGGGTGAGGAATCACATCTGGCTATTGAAACTAGTGGCCATGGAGCCCTGAAGGAAAACCATTGGCTTGATGATGGTGCTTACCTCATGGTAGGTTTGTGATGCACTTCATTAGGTTCTGCTTTACACTGTTAAATTTGTGATTCAATGTCCATTAATAGATAAATTTATTCAGTTTACTCATCTTTTTCATATTTTCTGGCATGGTTGTTTCTGCTGCTGGTGTTCTTCATGTTCTATGGCAAATTTTCGCAGGTCAAAATATTAAATAAACTTGCCTCAGCTAGAGCTTCAGGAAATGGTGGTGGCAGCAAAGTTTTGACTGATCTTCTAGACGGTTTGGAGGAACCAGGATTCTCTGTAGAACTGAGATTAAAGATCAATCAAAGTCATCAAGATCTTGAAGGAGGGTAAGCCATTGAATAGGCTTATTCTCTCTGAGAATCTGTTTATGTGTGTGGTGCATGTGTACTTGCCTATATGTTTCTGATAAATCTGTGCTTCCAGATCTTTCCGAGACTATGGAGAAGCAGTGTTGAAACATTTGGAAAACTATATTGAATCGGATCAAAAGCTTAAAAAAGCCCCTGTTAACTATGAAGGGGTTAGTCAAATTTAAGTTAGAATTCACTGTACTCTTATCGTTAGTTTGTTTTCTCATGTTTGCGCTATTTGCTCATTCAAACAGGTCCGAGTTTCTGGCTATGGTGGGTGGTTTCTTCTTAGACTCTCACTTCACGATCCTGTACTTCCCCTTAACATAGAGGTAACCAAAACTCACGACTTAATGATCACCTCATTTTTGGTTTGTGCTGCAACTAATTCAAGTTTTTCACTTAAGGCACCAAGCAAGAATGATGCTGTATTACTTGGAAATGTTGTGTGCGCTGCTTTGACGGAGTTCTCTGCTTTAGATACATCTGCTTTAGTGAAATTTGTCCAAGCTTAGTTATACATTAACACAAGTGGGAAAACCTTTCACATCTTCATGTGTAAATTTCTTTTTTGTAATGGAGTTCTTATGCAGCTTCGGATATGGTTGTTAGGCGCCATAGGGCCTTGAAGAAATCTGTCAAATTAATTACACTCGAATGCTATTGTACAAAAATCTGAGTGTGTACCTGATTTTGGTTCTGTAAGTACTTCAGAATAATGTGGGATTCTGATTTCCAACCTGTGAGTCAGTCTCTGCTCGCCCATGGTATAACTTTGCGTTTGGTTTGGCTTCCAATGTGAGATTCTCTACATGACTCGTATTTTTGATGAACAGGCAACGTCTTTCTTCTCGTTTAATGTTATGGCAGACCTTCATTTTCGGTTCATAGGAGAACATTCAAAACCAAAACAGATTTGTAAACTTGGCCAGAATAATTTGTGTTTTCGTCATCGGAGACTACAAGGCCATCACTGGGAAAAATAGCATAAGATCATCTAGCACATAAAAATGATTTAATCGATCATGAATACCTCAGAAAACAGAACCAATTGGGTAGAATTAGCAAACTTGGCCAGTATATTTCCTCTACTAAACTCCATCTGATAGTCTATAACATTGATGATCATACGAAGTCCTTGTAACACCAATTGTTTATCAAAGAAACAAAAAAATACAAGGGACTTTTGTGGTTGATACTAGGACTAGAGCCAAAGGCAGAAGTCTTAAATATGCAGTAAATATTTAGTTAACTCGAAATTCATTCCAAAGAGGCAAGAATTGCAACAATGGCACCAGCTTTACCATATCCCCACTGCTGTTTACTGGACTATCCGGAGTATGGTCATTCTTGCATCACAGCTTTAGGGATCACTGGTTCTGATCCAGAGTAAGTTCCTCTAAGTCTACACCAGTAGTATACATGTGACAATGATACATTCATTACTTGATTTCCATTGTATTTGGTTTCTCATAGGTACGTAACAGAGGCATGGGAACTATCATCCTTGGCGCACAACTCGAAAATATATACAACCATCTTGAGGAGAACCTAAACAGACTCTAGCAACTCCGTGAGTCTTAGATATACAGATTTCCTAAGTGTCCTTAGACAGATTTCCATTCTTTCTTTTTTTGTGTGAAGAAAATAGATTACCAATATTGTTATGCCTAACCAGTTCTGTTCTAATGGTGAAATGTGTTGACTATTGTGCATATCTAGAGGAATTAATATTGTGCATATTTAGAGGAATTAGGATTCCTAATGTAAAGCTGTAATTGATTTATTCTTTATTCCTTTCCTATTAGGAAGATTTATTCTTTATTCCTTTCCTATTAGGAATCTTGTAATAGATGTTTAAATACCCACTTTGGGGATGAATGAAATGATACAATTGAAACCCTAAACACTTTTCTACTTGGTATCAGAGCCAACCCTGTAGACCTATCGACAAAACCCTATTTTTTGTCACCCACTACACCTTAAAATTCCGCTGCCATGACTAATGTTATTGAACGAGTTGAAGGGTCCGACTCTGCTGAGACCTCTTCTCCTCCACCTCCTCCACCTACATCTACCTCCATCCACTACCACCAAGAAACCTCCTCTTTTCCAATTGGAGTTCTCTTGGATGACTCAAACTACTCTACATGGGCTCCGACTATGCAGATGCGCATCGGAGGCCGGAACAAGCTTGGATTTATTACTGGTTCCAAGACTGCTCCGCCTTCTGGAACCCCTGAACATGAAACTTGGGCCACTGACAACGAGAAGGTGAAGAGTTGGCTGATCGACAACATGTCTCCTGGCATCGTTCGGCGCTATCTCCGTCTCAAGACTGCTGCTGAGATCTGGAAGGCCCTCCAGTTGACCTATTATGATGATCAGGATTTTACCCGGATCTATGAGTTACATCGTCTCTGCTTTACTGCTAAACAAGCGGGACGTCCCTTGTCTGTCTACTACAATGAGATGGTTGCTTGGCTTGAAGAATTGGATCAACGAGTGACGTCTCTCAACGACAACGTCGATGCCATTATTCTGGACACCAGTTATCAGAAGATGCTTCGGGTACATATGTTCTTGGGAGGTTTAGATCCTGAATTTGAACAAATACGGGGGGAGCTTCTTCGTCGGGAGGACTTATTGAGTCTCGACAAGACATATGCTTATGTCCGTCGTGCTCACACCGACAGACTTGCCCATTCTGCCGGCCCGAGTCAGCCTGCAGTCATGAATACCACCATCTCTCCACCACCGGCCTCGGTTTCGGCTCCTCAGGCTGCTGTGGCTCAGCGTCGGTCTAATTCCCGTTTTGAGCGTCCTCCCAACCCGTTTGCAAACTCGGTCTGCCCTTTGTGCAAGGATAAGGGTCACTCTCCAGACAACTGTTTTGCCAAGATTGGATACCCTGACTGGTGGGGCGATCGCCCGAAGAAGACATTGCCTAAACCTACGGGCAATGCCGCTCCCGCCACCTCTGCTTCTGCTCATCTCGTCCAATCAGGTATGTCTGGTAAGGTCTCTCTTGCTACATCTTGTGGGAATAATGCTTGGATAATTGATACCGGTGCATCTGACCATATGACTAATACCCCTAGTTTAGTGGAGTCCCTACACCCTCCTTCTTCACCTAGTGTATCTACCGCTAATGGTTCTCCTTCTTCTATTATTGGTGAAGGCTCTGTCACTCTCTCTCCCACCCTTACTATTGATTCGGTTTTAGTTGTCCCTGCTCTAGCCTATAACCTTTTGTCTGTTAGTCAAATTACTATGGCTCTCTCATGTTCTGTCACGTTTTATCCCAATTACTGTGTTTTTCAGGACATCCTAACACGGCAGATTCTTGGTTATGGTACTAGACGGGGGAAGCTGTACTATCTTGATTTGACGACCAGTGGGGAGCAGCAGTTGAGTCAAGCCAACAGTGTTACCAGCTTAGAGAGGGTCAAGGAGGACGTTTGGTTATGGCATCGTCGTTTAGGTCATCTTTCTTTTGGTTATCTTAAGAAGTTACAACCCCATCTGTTTACAGGTGTTGATGAGTCTGTTTTTAAGTGTGATGTTTGTGAACTGGCCAAGGGCCACCGTGTTTCCTATTCTCCCAGTTTGAATAAATGCTCAGTTCCGTTTATGAAAATTCATTCTGATGTTTGGGGTCCTGCTAGAGTTTCTACACCCACTGGGGCTCGTTACTTTGTTACCTTTATTGATGAGTGTACCCGGATGACTTGGGTATCCTTGATGACCTGCAAAAGTGAAGTCTTCTCTCGCTTCACTGACTTTCACAAGATGGTGATGACACAATTCCAGCAGCCTATCCGTGTCCTTCAATCTGACAACGGAGGTGAGTATGTTAGTAGCTCCATGTCGACATATCTGGCCTCTCATGGAATCCGTCATCAAACTTCTATTGCATACACTCCTCAACAGAATGGCTTAGCTGAACGTATGAACAGGACACTGCTTGAGGTTGTTCGTGCCTCTTTGTTTGGCATGAATGTCCCTCGCTCTTATTGGGGTGCTGCTGTTACTTCTGCCGCTTACCTGATCAACCGGACTCCTTCCCGGGTTATTGATTTCCAAAGTCCACTCCGAAAGTTACAAGACTTGCTGCAGGTCCCCTCTCTTCCTAATCTTGAGCCTCGGGTGTTTGGTTGCACAGTGTATGTCCATATTAACAAGCAGTTGCGTGGCAAGCTGGATCCCTGTGCCTTGAAATGCATCTTCATTGGTTATGCTGACTTTCAGAAAGGTTATCGTTGCTATGATCCTATTACCAAGAAGACTCATGTGTCATTAGATGTCTCTTTTCGTGAGTCTGAACCGTTTTACTCAGGGGGAGTTTCAGCGTCTTCCCTTCAGGGGGAGAGTGCTTGTGAAGGTAATACTCTTACTCTACCTGAATTTGATGACTTAGAACAGTTGGAGATGCGTTTTGGAGGTTCTGGCAAAACTGGTCCGGAGCAGAATGACAGCATCGACCGGTCGAGAGATGGTCTTCGACCGGTCGAACATGTTGCATCGGATGTACAGAACGAAGTCATCGACCGGCCGAGTGATGGTCTTCGACCGGTCGAACATGTTGCATCGGATGGACAGAACGAAAACCCGGTAATGGACGGACAGAATGAAATCATCGACCGGTCGATGAATGTGGCTCGACCGGTCCAAAATGCTGCTGACAGAGAGGTTGTTTCAGTTTTCCAAAATCAAGATAGTACCACAGCTACCTTCCCCTCGTCTACATCACCAGCTGAGATCGCTGTTCAGGATGCTCCACTTGAGGTACGTAAATCTAACCGGGTAACTAAAGGAGTTCCTAAACAGCAATATGAACCTAGTATAGATGCAAAAGCCAAATACCCTATTGCTAACTATGTCTCCCACCATAGGTTGTCTGAGTCTCATGCACTTGTTGTTCATCAATTATCTTCAGTATCTATTCCTAGAAATGTACAGGATGCCTTAACAGATCCCAAGTGGAAGCAAGCCATGAATGAGGAACTCGAAGCCCTGCAGAAGAATGAGACTTGGGATATGATTCCAAAGAGGCAAGAATTGCAACAATGGCACCAGCTTTACCATATCCCCACTGCTGTTTACTGGACTATCCGGAGTATGGTCATTCTTGCATCACAGCTTTAGGGATCACTGGTTCTGATCCAGAGTAAGTTCCTCTAAGTCTACACCAGTAGTATACATGTGACAATGATACATTCATTACTTGATTTCCATTGTATTTGGTTTCTCATAGGTACGTAACAGAGGCATGGGAACTATCATCCTTGGCGCACAACTCGAAAATATATACAACCATCTTGAGGAGAACCTAAACAGACTCTAGCAACTCCGTGAGTCTTAGATATACAGATTTCCTAAGTGTCCTTAGACAGATTTCCATTCTTTCTTTTTTTGTGTGAAGAAAATAGATTACCAATATTGTTATGCCTAACCAGTTCTGTTCTAATGGTGAAATGCAGAGGTCAGAGATGAAGAAGCATTCGCAGCAAGTGCACGTATCTTAGAGTCTACCACATATTGATAACTCTAAGCCTCTGAGGGTCTTGTTCTACAAGGATGACCGACCTGCACTCTTTGATGGCTACAACAAGAAGAGGGTTTGCTTTGAAATCTCAATCACTTTCTCCTCTATCAGCAAGAAGAGGGTTTGCTTTGACATCTACCATCACTAGATGTCTCAATCCCCACAAACGTGTACTTCTGCAAGCTTGTGGTAGTCTTCTTCTGTTGTTGATCTCTTTCAGAAATGGGAAAGATCGATCAGTGGATGAGTCCTCAAAATAATTATGAAGCCAGAGTGATTAGATGATCGTACTCTTGGCTGAACATAGCGCTACTGAAACTCTTGAACAGCATTGTCTATCCAATTAAGTGTCTGTCTAGTATACTTACAGTAGAAATGACGAGCCAAATAAAGCATAAAAGAAGAACAATGATATGGTTCTTACAATATATATTATATAGTTGATGGCATAGCTGCTGGAGAGAAAATGTAGCAAACTAGAATCAATTGCTGGCCAGGCTTCATCTCATTCTCAGTAAAATCAAACCCCATACACTTCAGTGGGAGGATTAATGTTCCTAGTGGACACATGAAATATTTCCTCGTTTTCAATTCTCACCTCCAAACGAGAATTTGGAACTTACTTAGTAGTCGGTTAGTCGGTTTTACATACTTTAATTTACTGTTTATTTGGCAGAAACACTAATTTAATTAGCTGGCATAAAAGGATGGTTACTTGGTCACTACTCTTTGATTCACCCTAATCCTAATCCTTAAAGGATACGGAAACCATTTTCTATAAATAGGGCACAAAATGGAAACCACAGAACTCACTTGGATCACTCCCACTTCATCACTTGCAAAACAACCATCGATCCCAATGGAGAAGGGAAGACTATTCCGTCTCAACGATAACTGGGTTTCGGTTGCCATCGGCCATCTTGATTCTTTTGGGGATGTTGGGTGTCTACACCCAGACTTTCTCGAGAAACTCTTGCCCCACTGCTCCATGGATCAGTTGGTTCACATCGAGAGGTGCACAAAAGTGGACCTGACTCCCATCACCAACAAGCTGTGGAAGACTTTCTTCCAGAGAGACTTCGGTGGCAGAGCCACTGATGAGATGATGCAGGGGATGAAGATGATCAAGAACGTCTTCAAGTGGTCGGAGGCGTACGAGGCCAAGTCCAAGAGCGTGGAACAAGATGAGAAAGAGGTCGGTGAAAGGTTGAAGAAGATGTATCAACAAGAAGCTGCTCGGAAACAGAGCAGGCAGATTAGGGTTCTTGACAAGGTTCCATCTGTTTCGTCAAGCAACAAAAGAATCGGCTCCAACAAAGCGAGTAAACCGCTCAACAGGAATAGCTTGCTAAATAGTTTGGAGTTGAAACGAAAGATGAGGATGACTGCTGCCAACCCTTATGGGCGCAGCAGTTTTAACCCAAGAAGGACTCAAGCTTACGTCTTTTGAAGGGTTAATCAATTTTGGTGGTGACTGTTAATCCTCTTCTTAGCAAGTAAAGAATGTAAAGTTGAATATTAGTTTGTTGATTCTTCAAGAAAAAAGAATGAAAGATCAACGTTTGATCTTGTTCATCTCTTTCTTTATGTAAATGTACTGATTTGTGATTGATGAAATATATAGTGTTATTCTTTGATCGTTATTAGATTTGGAGTTTCGTTTGATCTTGTTTGCATATATCTGTTGAATATGGTTTGATCTTGGTTGCCCTACCAAATCTAAAAGCAAAGGTCTTGGTCTGGTGTTTTCAGAAATTATAAACCCAGATATAAACCCACTTGGGGTATAACTTTTGAGTCTGTACTTGATTTATCTCAAACCTGTTACCAGCGTTGTACAAAATTAGAGTTCATCCAATAAAAATAAAGTTATGAGTTATCAATACATACATCACAAGCACTTATATGCAATGCTCCTTTTACTTATGTACAGCCTTTTTCAAAGTACTCCTACTTTTCATATCCTTTCTCCTTTCTTGTAAGTTCTTTACATGTTTGTAGTCTAAGATGCACTAGCGTTGTTCAGAAGCTTCATCATGAAATTGAATCTAACATCAGGCCCCGTCTTGGGCTGAGGCCAAGTTGCTCCTTTAGGCACCTTAATAGATTTGAAACCCTGACCTTGGTACAGCTTTATGGCTCCCGGATTGTTCAAATCACAATGCAATGCAATAGCACGGCAATCCCAGCTCCTCGCTTGAGCTTCTGCTTTCGCTATTAGCCTTTTCCCAATTCCTCTTCGTCGAAATTTCTCCCGAACAGCAACATTTGATACATATGCAATACCAGTCCTTCAATTCAAACCACATTACGAATATAAGTCGGAATGCGTGCTAGATAATTCGTTCATAACAGAAGCTAGATGACCTACTTATCTTGCGCTTTTCTGCAATGAATATCTAAAGTCAAAGGGCTAACGGTTATCAGCTATAGATTAAGCAGTTACTTTCAACCAACTACAAGTTTCTGAAACACAAGCTCAGTTTTCTTTCAATTTTGAAGCTCTGAGGTTGGTCTGTGGTCCTACACTATCTCCCAGTGTATCAGATGAATCCAAGAGAAAATGTTTAAGTGCAGAAAGGAAGGTCATGGGCTATGTGTCAAGTGGTCACTTTCAGTTAGAGGTGAAATCACTGACTATAATTATCTAGATATCCTGCTTAGCTCCTGTTTTGTTTTTGAGACTCAATATGTGGTTGGTCTACAATGCTAAGCTATCATTTCCCATGTATCACATAAATCTAAGGCGTACTGCCACCATGGTATATTCAAGGGCTAACAAAAAAGTTCCATTCAAAAATTAATTATATAATCCTCACTAGATGGTACACAATGCTTAAAGTTGAATCAAGGTTATGGGCTATCGGTTTGCTGGTTTCTTTCAACTAGAGTTCAACCCGCTCTAATTTCAAGTATCTACATAACATGCTTAGCTCCTCTTTTGTTGATTAGGCTCAATGGTTCTCTAGCACTACTGCTATCATTTCTGATGTATAGATCGATCTAAGAACTAAAACCACTATAGTACTTTTAATGGCTAACAAATAAGTCTCGTCCAAAACTTAACTGTAACAGTACAAAGATGTTTAAATGATCAAGCAAACTGAAAAACCTGTGAAGTACAATGCCCACCTTCTCTGACGGAGAGGACCTTTTCTAGGAAGAAAATCAGCTACTGTATCCACTGTCAATATTCCAGCCACATACCTCTTACTGAGACTGATCTTCCCATCAAGACCGGCAATCTTAAAATCTTCACTTCCAAAGAGGAAAGTTTCATCTACAGAGTTTCCAATGACCGCTACTAGACAAGTCCTTTTGCAACCAGTTGGTAGGGAAAACCCAGCTAGCATCCCAACCAGCCGGTCAACCCTAAGAACAAAATCCAAAGGAAAAGCATAATCAGGGAAGAAAGAGCTGCAATGAGTCTCAGCAACCTCCCAACAGTCCTCTAACCTTGCCTCCCGAACAACAATTTCAGGAGACACGGCCGGAAATAGATCGGCCACTTGACTGGCTCTGCAGACTCCTACACACAGAAACAAGAACCATCCTCAATACCAAATTGCAATGCACACATAATAGACAATGACTTAGTCCCAAAATTACACTAGACCTATATTTGGTGCCATCAGTGGATCTAAAGCGAAACGTAAACAAAGGGATCAAAGGGGCTGTTTGCACATGCTAATCTTAATCTCCAGACAAAAATAGTTGAATAAATAACATGCTGAGTGCTTCCATAAACCCCTAAATCCTGGGACGTTATACTATAACAGATTTAATCTGAGTTATAATTATACATAGTTCTGGGGTTGTTTGCAACTACATAATTACACAAACAATGGTTATTAATCATCTCTAGATATCCAAATTCATAGTTGAATATGAATATGAATGTAACCCCAAAAAGTAGTGAACTTGGAGCTGAAATTGACAAAATACCAAAAGGGTCTATACAAGTTTCAAACTTCTTAACAAATACTCAAACTTCAGTGACTTACAAATGTAATAAATGAATCAACACCATACATGGGTCTCTCAGTAACCCGAAAAAGTAGTCAACCCACATACTCAAAGCCAGAAACCAAACAATCAAAGCAAGTAGTTATGAAAAAGATTGAAAATTGAGAGTACCCACCAGATTTGGAGAAGGAGAGGAGAGAGAGATCATCAGTGGATGAAGCAGAAACCCTACAAGTGGAAGTGGAAGTGGAAAGAGGGAAGCGGTTTGGTCGTTTAAGGTTGAGAGTGGTGTTGATGGAGGTTGGGGACACTGAGATTCCCAACGGTATGGTCCGCATTTCTTGGACTGTCCTTTTTTCTCTGTCTATCAAGAATCGGAGAGTCTTTGTTTCTCTTATTTTGGGGAGGGGTTGAAGTTGTTGAAGTGAAATCAGTTATAGAGAGCAGAGCACTCTGTGTTTTGACGCCAAATTTTAACAGAGTTACCGAACTTTTCCCACACGTGTGTATTGGCAACCAACTGTTCCATAATTGAAACAAAAATATCTTTTCTTTTTTGTTTTTCGAAAATAAAAAAGATTGAATTTTCAAAAACTCTAAAAAGCACTTGAGAGCTGGGAAATTTTTGAGTTTATGAATTGTTTGCAATGTGAATGAGAGACTGAGTTAAATTAATGACTCAAAACTTTGAAGTTTCAATATTCTAAGACACTATGAACAACTCTATTACATTTTACCGATTACATTTTTTACTTAAGTTTATATTGATGTGTTCATCTGACTTGATACAATTTAGCATATATATAGGTTGTTGTAACTTGGATCTTGTAAGTTCTATTTTCATGCTGCTAATACTCTCAGACTCTCACCCATCATTTTTTATTATTATCTCATCTATCTGACTTGAATTGATTTAGGAATTGAAACAGTCTCTTACAAGTTTATTATAATTATTTTGGATAATATCCTTGTGACGATTCAGGAGAAATGGTCTCGGAGTTTCACATAATATGAACCAAAATTTCTAATAGTTTGAGGTTGCTTCAGAAGAACAGTGGAGACCATGAAATCCAGAACTGGCTAGTACCGACTTCAACAATGAACTCTGTAAAACATGTTCACAATTCTGATAGTTTGAGGTTGCTTCAGAAGAACAGTGGAGACCAGGAAATCCAGATCTGTCTAGTACCGACTTCAACAATGAACTCTGTAAAACATGTTCACATCACTAAGATACCCAAATCCATGCTCAGTTACACTTCATCTGAAAACAAAGGGGAGCTCTCAGGAACACTTTGAACTGAGGTAATGCTATTGAATTAAAAGCCATATCCCTTTCAGTAAATCAACTCTGTAAACTGCTTATACATGAACTTTTATTGGTTTCTTGACTTTGACATTTGCTATGTAAGGTAAAGTAAATGTATAATGTATATGTTACATTCATGTGGAAATGATATTTGAAGGGTCTAAAAATCAACAGGAAGACTACTTAAGAATGCTAAGCTGTAGGGAGATGTCGACTTGCCAAACAAAGAACACCAGGTAGGAAGCTTTGAAAGAACTCTTTCAACTTTCGGTGTTACAATGTCCATATCAGTTCTCAACTTGAGAAGGGGAGCTTTCTCGTCCCTCTTCCCCTCCGTCTTAAGGGTAGAGTTTTTAGTCCAGAAGAGAGTCAGACCAAACGTTCTTGGTGAATTGTTTCCCCCGGCAAACTGAATAACGTGCCAACCATCTACACCACTCTTGTCACCAACTGAAACCAACTCCTCAGAGTTCCCAGCATCTGAGATTACAAGTTTGAGGTTTTCAGCTTAGACATGTCATTGTACAATCACAGAAAAGTAATGAGGAGAAATGCAATATTGTGCACTAATTATTGTCATCTGTACCTGTGAATGCAAAATCCCGTATTTCATTGGTGTTGATTGCAAGAGACCACCGTATTGAACCCTTTGTATTGATTAAAACTTGGGTTGTTCTTTCAATTCCTTGAGTATCACTCTGTACATGCAATATGGGAATGTCTGCTTCACTCCACCCACTGTCACTCTCATCCTCGGTCCAACAGCTATATTTGACTGTAAAAGTTACAAAATCAAAGACTTCATCTCGACCACATCTGAAACCTTCCTTAATCAGCTCAACCTCCTTTGTCAATTTTCCAGGAGTTGAAGAAAACAGAGACACATAGGATCGAGGATCTTCAATGCTCTTTGTAGTATCTACAACATGCACAACCTGAGAACCATAAAGAGTGAATAACTGAAGAAGTGGCAGACTCAGGATAATAAAGTGAGGGAAATATTTGAATCGCCAATTAACCGGACAAACAAAAAAGTCACAGCCCATGGTTTTCCAATAAAATCATGTATTACACAGAAAAAAGAGCTTCATGTGCATAATCCAGGTAGTGGAAACACAATATTGACATAGAAACAAAACGAAGACTTAGGGTTAGGGTGGTACAGATATAGAAAGTGCTAACAGAGACTTACATTTACAGCTCTTGATGTGTCTTTGGTAAATGCTGGTAAAGTACCAGACAATACAAGAGCAAGCGAGAGGCCAAACAACGCGCACGTTGAGAGGACAATCAACCTCTTGGCACCTGGAGACAATTTGTACCAATGCTAGATAGTTAGCTCAAATCCAAAACAGGAAGTGAGAATTTGTCCTATCAACTAATTAGATATATATGGCGTCATAAACTAATGAACTCAATAAAAAGCCTCCTACTTTAGGTAAACAAATACCTGAAAGATGAATATATGAAAGAAGATACACCAAAGTCAGGCACATGGCAGAAGCAACAAAAACAGCAAGTATAACATTTCCCAGCCAATCAGGAGTGCCACCAGGATTCCTGAGAAAAATAAGGCAGGTTGATGAATCTGCAATTAATCAAGAGGCTGCCCAATTTCATTATTTCACTGATCAAACAGCCTATTAGCATTGGCTGTAAATTGTTAACAATTACTTTGAACTTATCATATAACTGAGTTGATTCGGTTCTCTTCTAGAAAGTTCATATGATACAATCATCAATCTGAATGTGACTTGAAATGCCACCTTAAGATTGCAAAGACATTAAACTACAACCATATGATACCCTAAAAGTAAACCGACTTTAAGAGTTATCCTTTAGGTTAACTAGAGTACCACATAATTTACCTATCAAAACGAACCATGGTCCCAATTATTGTGCCAGCCACCCGAATGATTACGCCAGCAGAGAGTACTACCGGTATAGCCAATCCTATCAGCAGGGTTGCAAGTTTCAGCGGCTTAGGTAATCGGACTGGGCTTAGAGTCGCTTCAAGAAAGCCATCTGGATAATACAGTGTACACAATTAGTTGAAAGAAGAATCAAGTACTTCGGTTTCTATAAAGAAATGTTAATTTGAACATGGGTCAGACTACAGTTGGTATGAACATCAACTCACATGCGAATGCTGGTGGAACCAACCAAGCAAGAGCCAGATAAGACGATCCAATTCTGTAATAGGTACCCAAACTGAGGAGAATGAGCCACTGAATTGATCCAGCTTTATAGAGCCATCTCTCAGCCTCTAATTTAACCAAATCAGCTCTGATAGCAGGTGACAGCTGTTTTCTCATGGAGAAAGCATTTGCCAAATACGTATGAAGAACAAGATAACCCAAATATTGACCAATTAATGCTCCAAGCAGAGCAGGTGCAGCGAATAACCCAACTACCAGCCATGGGTTTGCGACATATGGCACTGGTGATGATGATATTAGGGGTATAATGAAGGCCACAATAACTGAGAAACTTAATGCAAATGTCCACATGAGAATAACACTTGAACATGACAAGACCAGCGAAACTACAGCTGGATAACCTCCCATAAGCAATGATGTAGTCCATATAAGAAGTGATTGCGCTATCACTGAATTATGAAGCATTCTGGCGAAGCGTTGACGGTAGACAATCATGTACCACCCCTGGGATTGTTCACAAGAGTCAGGATCACATTGCAAAAAATTGAACTATCATGGCAGAAGAAGGCCACAAACTACAACATCTCAGCCTTAAGAAGAAATCCCAAGTGTGTCAGGATCAAACAAGAAAACGTGATAAAAATGCTCGAGTCAAAATGTACCAAAATGTCAAAATATATGGCAGCACTGAGGCCTGTTTTATCCTCTTCTTGCATTGTATTGGCCTTTGGAAGATGAGAGGATGCTGCAACCCGAAGCAGAAAAGCAAGCATGTTTTCTCCAAGATGTTGAAGAGATCCCAGTTGAAGAAGCTCGAACTTGTCATTCTGCATTATAAGAAAGTGTAGATCGTATAGTCAGATCAACTTGGAAACACCAAGTTAAGTCTGTGCCTTGTACCTTGGCTGATTGTTAGATGCGGGCATCGCTCTTGATTAATCTTAATAATTAATCAGGTGAAAAAGCATTACTGTTTAGAACCATTCACATAATCAAAAGAAATAAATCTGCATACTGATAACCTAGTAATCAATTCCATGGAATCAAATAATTGCATTGCTTCACATGCTTAGCTGCTAACGTATTCCTCGAAGTCAACATTCCACTATAGCTTCAGTGTTTGGATACACAGCAGTGTCGCACAGACAAGCCAGCATGCAAAGGTAAAGGATGGGTACAACGAGACAACCTTAATGGAGCCCTTCCCACATATCCTCATTAAAAAGGCACGGCCTCGAGCTAATACTACAATAGGTTACTCAAATCGATCCTTTGTAAAACAGAAATAATGAATAATGTTGAATGTTAAGCAATAAATCTCAGTCCTCTTACAGAATCGTCTTGGGACTTCCCCTATGAATTATGATATAAAAAAGAACTTGCCAGCTACTATCCTATAAAGAGTGCAAGAGCAAGAGAAGAAACACCTTTGTGTGGTATACTGCACCGTTATCTGTGTAAGCAAAGTCAAGCCCTGAAAGGCCAGCTAGCTCTCTGTAAATTTGGAAGTCTGTTGCAGATTTGATGGCTCCAGAGGAAAATAAATCCTGCAGCATAATATAGGAGAATTGTTACTATATAAATAAACATACATTGTCCAACAGAGATAGCAAAAAAAAACAATATCAAAGAAAATATTGCAAACCTGTCCTATTATGTGGCCAGATGGGTATTTTGCTACTGCAGCATAATTCTCAATAGCCCAAGGAAGAGGACCAGCCTATCAGATGAAGAAAATTAAATTTAAGCTCCAACACAGTTTAGAACCACCATGAGTTGAAGATATAGATGTATAGTTAATATATGATACATCAGCCATGTAAGCTATAAAATCTAATGAACAGCACAAGTTTCAACAAGTATCCAGCACTATCATATACGAAATGGACTACCTCAACTGACACATTTGCTCAATATCAGACAATGATGAGGTAGCGATGTTAGAGACAGCAAAATTTATTATAGGTGCTTGTGATTAACATGCTGAATCAAGCACCGCGTGAAAAAAGTAAGTTTACAAACGGTTTCCTATTTTTTTCATCAATGTCCTTGTACCTTAATGTCTCAAACTAACAAGAGAAACCCTTTCAAACAAAGTAATATACAGATTATAGAGCGATCTCGTGGAACTATGAATTAACTAAGATCATCATATTCAGACCAAAAAAAGAAAACAAATATCATCATATCCTACATATTTTGAAGATAGAAGGTGAAACCTTGGCACACGCCAAATATGACTCAAGTTATAAAGAGGCCACTAACTGGAGTTCAGAATATAACAAGCTTATACAGACATATGTCAACTGCAAGAATAAGTGAACGCTGATCACAAACCTGACCTGGAATATGCCAGACTTCCCTCCAATACCCATGGCCTCCAAATCAATAGCCAGACGAACTGTACTGCTCCATGGATGCTGCATCAATAAGTTCATAACAGAAAGAAAAATGCTTAGGATCATAGTAACTGATGCATGATTTAAACAACATCACCATGTTTTCTGTGTTTCTTCGAACACAAGTAAAGACTCAGTTTTCTAACTCACAGTATAAAACTACACCACATGGTCTCTACGACCTCAAAATCAAACAACATCATCTCAAAGAAAGTCATAATTAACCTGAGTTATAAAGCTGTGAGCACCATTTAGACCCTCCTCCTCCCCAGTGTTGAACAAGAAAATAACAGCATGCTTAAATCCATGCGCCCACTGCGAAACTCCACGAGCAAGTTCCAGCATCACAGCCACACACGAACTGCAATCTCCGGCCCCTCCTCTGATACAGGTAAGACCACCCCATCAAATTCAGCTAGTGAACAACTCTTCCAAAATCTTACACTCATTTACTAAACTAATAGTTCTGATCACACAATTCCCCAATATTGGTACTTATGCTCGAAACAAAGAACATAACTTGAACAAACAAAACCGAAAAAGACACAAACTTTTGAATACACACGAACATAGCTTACGTTGAGAAGACAGTGTCAATGTGAGAAGAGACCAGAACAGCATTGTCAACTGAATCAGCTGCATACTTGGGTGAGATTCTCACAACAATGTGATTCAAATCTGAATACATAAGTGTCTTCCCCTTAAACAATCCACTCTTCATTTGATTCGCTCCTGTTTTGGCAACAAACGAGTCCACCTCGACCTCAACTTCCCAGTGAGCCGTCTTCTTAATCACCTCGGCTTCTGCCAACACATACTGAAACCCCAAGTCACAACCTTAAACTCCAAAATCAAAACAAAAACCAATGCTTTACATATTCCTGAAAAATTCTATACTAACCTGTAGAGCAAGAGTGATGGCATCAGAGCCAACAGGGTGAGGGCCCAACTGGGTCAGGGCCCTGACGTGTTTCCGAGCAGAGAACTCGGAGAAGCCTCGTTTTCCGGCCTGGTCGGCGGTGAGAGGGGTGGGGAGGGACTCGAACTGGTAGTGATAAACGCCCCAAGAGGAGTATATGAGGGCAGCAAACAAGGTGAGCCAGACAAAAGGTGATCGCTGTGGTCTCTGAACAACCCATGGGGTGGTGACACTTGGGATTTGAGTTGGTTCTGGTTCGTGAGGTGAAGAAGAGGAACCAGTCTGGGGCCTCCGTCGCATTGTGGGAGTTTGGTTTGGAGAAGAAAAGAAGTACAAAAAGTGATTGGGTTTTGGATGCAGTGAGTTGCAGAGGGTTTTGTACTATGTATTGGGAACTCAAAAAGTCAGCTCCCACACACGTGCAAGTATATGTCTGCGACTCGTGTGCGTGTTAAAAGACCGGTTAATCGGGTTTAGAGCGGATTCTATTAACGACGGTATCCTCAAAGGATTTGTAGGCACAGAGATTAATCCGCGTCGGGGGATCATGTCAAAACGGTTTCTCCCTTCTGGCCACTAAGAATAAATTGAGATTTAAACTCCAATTAGCATTGGCGGGATTCGAACCTGGGTATGAGAGATTCTCACACAAAGACTATTACCAACTAGACCACCCGTGGTGGTTGGAGCGGATTCGACCTATTTAGATGTATAACTTTAGAGTATTATCTAAAAAATATATACACATTAAAGATATAAGATATGTTAATGGATCAGATATAAAGTAGACTAATTGATTTAAACCGAATTCGTATTTGATGAGTTAAATCTACGTATTGATATAGATGTTACAAATCTGAAAACTTTGTATGGAGGAGCTCACACTTGTAATCTCACATCTTCTATGCATATAGAGAGTTTTTGTATTGAGTTTGTCATGCTTGGGTCTTTCTTTAGACTAAGTGGATATGCAATGAGTTCTTTGTAATGGCTTATAAAGAGAAGCTACAAGAAAATAAAAGAAGCCATAAAAGAATTATGTTGAGATGGACATAAGATTTTTATCTAATTGCACTAAATTAATATTGCATATAGTAAATTTAATTCCTTTCAATATCTCACAATATAGTTGTACAGAGTTGGTGTCATTCTACTCTACTTTTCCTTTTATTGGGGGGAAACAACAGGTATATAAATATTATCCTCATGATAATCGGTATGCATCTTTAGACACAACCTTTACATGGTTTTAGTTTGCTTGCATTACGCATGGTTTAATCTCAAGTCACACAAATCTCAACAGTAGAAATTTAGGACGATTCTGCTTGATTGTATAATAGTGTTATAGGGTACTGGTTCTTTGCTGAAATATGGTTGAAATCTCATTAATTCGGATTGGTTATCTTGATATATGGTTGTTTAATATGGTCTGTACATTTTGTGTTTGATTGGTTTCTTTCACGGTAAGACCGTAAGATTAGATGGCAAAGGGAA
This sequence comes from Potentilla sterilis, assembly GCA_963682095.1. Classification (NCBI taxonomy): domain Eukaryota; kingdom Viridiplantae; phylum Streptophyta; class Magnoliopsida; order Rosales; family Rosaceae; genus Potentilla; species Potentilla sterilis. The sequence goes on from OY821763.1 coordinate 47,392,334, forward strand.
AATGATTGTGGAGATACGTGTGTTTAATCAGAAACAAGAATCACAGTCCCACTTTCAGTCTCAGAAAATCCAAATTTCGTCCAATCAAATTTCCATCTCACTCTCTTCCTCCTTCAATTCAAGTAAGATCAGTGACACTCATTGAGTGATCGGATTCAGATTGATCCATCTCCTCGCCCTTGAGACAGGGACGGAGCCAGGATTTCAAAATAGACTGGGCTGAATTTTCACTTGATGAGACTCCGAACTATGAGTGTATATATTAATTAAAAAATTTTGCAATCAAAATTAACTAATTAAAACAAGATCATATCAATCTTAATCGAGAATATGAAGGTTTAATCGTTAAAGATTGGATAATCGTTAAGGATTCAATTGACTCCATGAATTTAGCTAAATATTGTAGGTACACTAAATAATAAAAGAAGTACATATAAGGATTTTATTTTCCTAATGAGACATTGTTATTCCCTTCTTTTGGGTACCGATTTAATCAAGTAACTTTCTGAATTTATTTCCTTATTGACAAGAGATTTATTTGAATTGGTTTTTGCTTAATTTATGAGGAGACTTTACTGCTATTGTCCGGAGTTAATATCTATAGCATATGAGATTTAGAATGATTAAGCTACTTAATTAGAATAATGTGATAAAAATTCTCTGGGCTACAGCCCAGGATTTAATGCACTAAGATCCGTCCCTGCCTTGAGATAAGAGACACTAGATCATGTGCATGATGATCCTTCTCTTTTCCCTCTAGCCAACTTTGGGCACTGAAGGAATCTAAATTTTAATAGTGGGGGAGCTGACTGATTTACTGGCTTGCTTAATAATTTTACTCCTGGTTTTATCAAGGCTGGATTGTAGAGTTTAGAAGCTGCGACTACACAGGTATAATCTTCTCTTGTGAGTCATACCCGAAACACTCATATGTGCCTCTTCTCTGTCTTCGTCGATCCTAGTCTTGCAATATGAGAGGCTGAAGTAGCTCCTAAGGTAAGAGTGCTAGCTAGCTTATTGCTAGTGGGAGGATGAAAACTTCTGATTATGCTGAAAGAAGATAGCCATCTTGGTGCCTCAAACCAAATTGTTGTGTGATGTGCATGCACAGCATAAACTGCAGATCATGTGCTTCTTTACTGCTCCATTGCAATGACTTTATGGCAGAAATTACTAATGGTTTCCTAAATGAAACAAAGAACAAAACCAATATTCCTAGTTCTTATTGGTTTCCTACAATATTCCTAGTTCTTATTGGTTTCCTACACTCCTAGTTCTTATTGGTTTCCTACACTCCTAGTTCTTATTGGTTCCCTATATATAGGAATCAGCGACATCCCCTTGAGCTGTACGAGACAATGGCGAGATTCTGGAGAAACCAGAGCGACAGCGATTCAGAAGATGAGCCTGTGGTCACGAATCAGGAGACGACTAGCACTAAGCAATTCGAAAACAAATATTACAAGATTAACGATGGTGGTAACGAAAGCTCTGATGATTGCAAAAAGAGTGTGGTTAGTAGATCGGTTAAAGCTAAGCGGATTGAAAAGATTAGTGCTGCCATTGACAAGATAGAGAAGGCAATGTCCATAAACGATTGGGTGAGCTTGCAGGACTCCTTTGACACCATGAATAAACAACTTGAGAAGGTGATGCGCGCCAACCGTTCTGGGAAAGTACCTACTGTGTACATCAGAGCACTTGTTTTGTTGGAGGAGTTTGTGGGTGAGGCTCTAGCAAATAAGGATGCTAAGAAGAAGATGAGTAGCACCAATGCCAAGGCCCTGAGTTCGATGAAACAGAAACTAAAGAAGAACAATAAGGAATATAAGGATTTGATTCAAAAGTACATGGAAAATCCTCTCAAAGAAGACGAGCTTGCAGAAGAGGAAGAGTTCGAAACGGGTTCTGAAATTGAAGTTCTTAAATGAAGCTTGTAGACGAGCTTGAGTGGCTTTGTTTCATTGAATCATGATAATTCAAATTGGCGCTTTCTTTTAGTTTATCTTTAGATAATTCTTGCTGTGTTAAGCTGTTGATTACTAAACTTCTTCATATGAATGATCACACTCATGAAGTGCTATTTGCACCACTCACCAAGAATCTTGATACAATTTATCACTCAATTCCGGTTTTGCCTTCTATTCTAGATTGGTTGGGGTAATTTTATTCCAGAAGTAAAGAACTTTATTTTGCTAATCACAGATAGTTATATACCTTGTATCCTGCACCTTAGAGCATGTTAAGCACACAGTTTTTGTTATATGTGTGTTGGAACGTAATGCTTCAGACAGCAATAGATGAGATGTGATATCTTCTGGTATCACCAGCCTCAAACTTCAAATGGTATCTGCTTCTTCTTGTGCAAATTAATACTTTTGGTTTCCAAAGTTAAATTACTTTCATTAGTGTTCCAACATTTTTGGTAATGTCTTATAGGATCATTATCTTTAAGCAGATTATTGTTGAAGTCATGGATTTTTGAACATATATCAGGCATTGCTTCAAAACCTGAGATGCCTCTCAGTTTCCCTCACTTTGATGCCTAAATGATGTAGGATGGATGGCAGCCAACATTGAAGAGCAGATTGACCGTTGCAAGTCAAAACCCGTTCGCCAGAGACGTCCGTCCGCCAAGGGTGGTTCATCCGCCAGACGACATCCGCCAGGGGTTCATCCGCCAGACATCATCCGCCAGACGTCGTCCGCCACCAAGGTTAGAGTCCGGTTTACTACAGTTTTGCCACCAAGGTTAGAGTCCGGTTTACTACAGTTTTGGCATCCGGCATCCGAATGACGATTGTGATACCATTCCGGAAAGGGAACGACGCCAGGAATGGTATCACAATCGTTTAGGGCTTTTCGAGCTTTCGAGTTCGTTTAGGGCCTCAAAACGGCAGTTTAATATGTTTTCAAGTTTTAAGTTTTCTAATTTGTTTTGGACTTGTTTTGTTTTAATTCCTTGGGCTTTTAGGTTTCCTTGTTAGTTGCCCTAGGGTTTCTTTTCAGTATTTAAGTATCCCTTTGGGATCACATACAGACAGTTAATCATATTTTATCAAAACCCTAAGAGTTTTTCTCTTGATTCTGGTGGATTCCAGACCTGTTCTATAGAGTACGACGTTGATTGTGCTCTCCATCTATTGAGGGTTCGACGTTGATCAACCATTCCACACTTCTACTGCGTCACTAAAACTTCAGGTTTATATTAAACTCATAATGAAACTAAAAGAGGAAAAGAAAATATGAATGTCACAATATTTGGAGAAACCAAACATATGAACATGAATGATTTGCCGAGAGTTGGTTATCTTGTCTGTAAAATGGTACTGGTATAGTTTATGCTTTCAATCGTAGCTGAGCACATGAAACTGAATGTTCTGTGAGTATTTTCTTTTTCTACTTTTGCTCATGCTCATTTATTTCATCATTAAAAACAGCTCGATAGGGAGCATCAACATGGTAAAAGATTAATGAAGAGCCAATGAGCCAAACCTCAACCTGATGTGTCCATCCTAAGTCCTAACGATGGACCTGGCAAGAGCTAGCTTCTGAAACTTCAGGTTCAATACTGCTTCGATCTAACAAGAAATGGAAGCTGGTTTTTCTGTTTGAAAGCAACTCGCTTCTTTTTCAGTGATTCAAGCTTCCATAGCTAGGTTGTTTCAATTTCCCTTTTCACCTGTATTGCAGTATTCTATGGAGATACCCTCATTGCTGTATGTACATTGTTTGCATTGTATTTTCGGGTTTGGGTTTCTGTACATTTTGTAGACAAATGTATAAAAAGAAATCCATATATATGCTATAAAAAAACATGCACATTCCCTCTTTGTTCATAGATATTAGTTTGTATTCTGTCTTGGTGAAAGGTTCAATTTCCTGTGAACTCAATCATGCTTGTTGAAATTCAGCAAGGTGTTTGCCTTTCTCGTTTCATCATTGATTTGGCTTGCATGAGACAATCTGTTACTGACGTGTTGGACCAACTGTCTCGGTTGAATGACTGGAATAAGGGATTCAGAGACTAATATGATAATGGTTTAGTCTTACTGCAGCAACATGATTTTGTATTCTGTTTCTCTGGTGCATTGGGTTGTCTTTTGTCTTCTGGAAAAATCTCTGTGAGTATTGCTCTTTTCAATATGTTTTGGAAGTCATGGTTCATAATGGGGTCAGTGAGTTTCTGCTGGGAGGAGCTTTTCCTTTCCCCATCTGATAGTGAAAACAAAGATGTCAGATAAGTAGTCATTCACCAGTTGCTGAATTCAAAGCTTGGCTGCAAAGTTGTTATGAATCCACCACTATTTTCCATTCCCAAAAAAAAAAAAAAAAATCCCATGATCCTTCTACTCCCAATAATGAAGAGTTCCCAGTGTTTATCTATCTGTACATTGCATGCATGCCATATTGATTCTCAAATCAACTTTGATGTTTGTTTATGATGTGACTCATGTGGTGATAGAGCAACTGGCTACTGCATGTCTCTGTAGTCAAAATTCTCTTGGACTATCTTTCTTTGGATGGACATGTTCTTCTTTGGAATTCTAGTCTTGGCCTTGTGGTTCATGTTCTTCCTGCACAGTAGCATTTAGTTTTTTCCACCAATTTTCTATCTAACCTCTACGCTTTGCTTTTAATCAAGATTCATGTGAAAATTGTCTCTGTATAGCTTTGTTTCTGTTTGATCAACATGTTATACTAAAGTTTCAGATGCTATTTCTATACCTATACATGTCATAATCTTGCATTAGAAAGTGAGTATGATTTTTAACAACCAGTACTGCTAAGATAGCTCTTTCTAATTCCATGGTCACCACAAAGAGGAGAAGGCCAAACATAGAATCCATCAACTGGTCCTAAAACTTTGTTCAATTCTTTATTGGGAGCAATCGATCATAGGATTAAGTATTACCCTTTTTTATATACATGAAGCACATCAAAACCTTTGATTTGGTGTCCCACTATGTTCAGTGTAATGCAGCCTTTTTGGACTTTGTAGATGGAAGTATTAGATGCCTTTGATGATTCTGGAACTGCCCATTTGGCTTTTGCTTGTATAGCTTGCTTTCATGTTAAGGGATTTCCTAATTCCTGCACAAATTGCCTCTTCATAATTAGATTAGATTGAATTACCAAAAGTGATTCTTCAAATTTGATCATAGTCTAGTTGTGCTCACATATTGGATTTAGGTCTGTCTCTTGTTTCATTATTTACTCAAAAATTTCATGTTTATAATCCTAGTGTAATTGGGAACCTATGAGATGATGGTTTTGCTGTTTGCTGAATCTACAAGCAAAGAAAAGGACATCCACATTTTTCATTATAGTTGTGGGAGACCAGCTTAGCTACTTGTTTGTACAAGAACTTAATGACTTAGACCTAACCATAATGTCATTGTACAATCTATTCCCTGCTACTTATTAGATTAGACTAAGAGAGTTAGAGAGGTAGGATCACTAGGATGTTACATAGATTAGACTTATAAGATTAGCTACTTGCTAATAAGACTTTTTGCTATCTATGACTCGATATTTGGTAATGTTTACGTTACATGTCTAGATAGCTATCGATTACTTGGATTTTGTTGTTCATCAAAGTGTCATTTCCTTTCTTATTATAAGCAATACTTTGTTTCATGTTTCACTCGAAATACCCTATCGTCAACAAGCTCATTAGTTTCGAGAGGGAATCTAATGAGCTTGTCAAAGAAAGGTTATAACATTTTCATCCTAGTTAGCTAGTTGTGCACGATGAGTGAGTTACTTCTTTATACAAACATTTATTGACTCTTTTTTTTGCATCGCAAATGATATCCCAAATGCTTTCTAGGCCCAAGGACTAATCCTTCATGGAAGGTCATCCTACGGGGCACTACAGCCCCTCCTTGGCCACTTTGCTTTCATGGAGGATACATTTATTGACTTAAGCCTACCCATAATGTCATTGTTCAGTTATTCCTTGCTACTAGTTGGATTAGACTTAGAGGGATAGAATTTGACATGTTACTACCTCTAAACTCTATACCTTTCAAATGATTCTTCTACAAATGAGTACCTCCATCCACTCGTTACTTCAAACTAACAACGTCGACATGCATGGAAAAGGAAAAAATAAACCAAATAAACCGACGAGCAAAGAATTTCTAAATTAAAATAATAACGTACTTATTTAGAAGACTATCGATACCTTCTCGATAATTCTAAATTTTAATCATTAAAAAAAAAACCACCTAGCCATGACAAGAGTGAACCGAATCGGACGGCCGATGGGGAATGTTTTGGATGTGGTGGAGGAAGGTGGTCGCATTCCTCCCACTTTGAAGGACAAGAAAACTTTGGCTATGACGTCGTCCGTGAAGCAAATGATTGAACAGAATTATAAGGAAAAGACGGTGGCCGCAATACATGGAGTGATAGCTCATTGGAGGGGTGGACTAACTTAAAATATAAACAGTGGGCGGCCGTCGACGATGGTGATCATTTTGGTCGGTCCGTCACCTTGTAAACGTGATCTTTTGTGCTCAATTCATCATGAATATTTTTGAACAAGAAGCATCAAGTCATGGACAATGATGGTCGTATAATCATGTAAACTAAGCAACGAGTATTGTTATTTTGGCAAAACAAGAAGAAGAACAAAAAAATGATGAACCTTAGACTAGTTGAATTGGTCTAGATGTGTTAGTCCTAAGGGAGTTAAACCACTATTATTGAAAAGCTTGTTTATTGGTATTGACATTTGTGAGTCCCCATCCTAAGGGAGTGGCAATGTGTAGAAGATTACCTAAATCGATTAGATGCTCAAGTGGTAATGAGAGGTGGGGTGAAGATAGGTCCAAGGAATTCAATCTATGCATGTTAAGTTGATTTTTCAAGAGTTCGGACACTGATAAGAAAATTGTTAATTATATCATAACATATGAAATACTTTTAGTTGATTGCGAAATATGTGTCGATTATATTTATAATTATCGTCAGTATTTTTATTATAATATTTTTTATAGATATTTTGAATTAAACTAAGGCGAAATCGTCATACCTCATGCTAAGACCACAATTTATTTTAATCGTCATGTCCCATGCACATATCATTTTTAAACATAATTCTAAGAATTGTTCCATAGTCTCACATGAGCGATAACTTATGGCTAAGAATCAAATGAAACACTGTTAATGTCGATGAAACTAAGATCCACCATAACTTCTGGCTATGGTGTCGTTTTAGCAAACAATAAACATGTTTTCCGAGAGAAAATGCAACCTCGATCATCAGTATTATGCAAACATTAGGCCAGGTTTTAGCTTGAGGTTAGAAACTGATCCGAGTTGTTTCACGGTGGAGGAAGAGTTTAGGTTCTATCCAACTCTCTTATGGAGATCAAAGTCATACTAAATGTAAGATAACCTTATTAATTAAGTATAGTTGGTAAGAAAACCCCAAACAAGTATGTTATTTATAAGAGCAAGGAAGAGACATCCATTGCTGTCACTACCCAGAATGATAGGGAAGAACCTGCACAACTCATTCTGTAATGGCTTCGCTGGCCAACCGACCATGTGAGGTGTCACTGTCCTATTCGTTATGTAATTTCCACGTAAGCTTGTCTTCTATTATTTACTTTCAAGAATCAAGGCAGAGGATAATGGTGAAATTAGAAAATCAGAAATTATTGAAAATATCATCACCTTTATTAGTTTATTTCTGGAATTTGCTACTACTTTCTGGTAACACATGGGAGATTCCTCTGATGGTTACCTACCGGAGAGAATTAGCTCCACTCCACAGCCTCAAGCTCATGAATTGAATTTATAAATCGTTCCCAAAGATCAATAATATGTTCATATAAAATGTGCTACAAATGAGGTGTTATTTTATTCAAAGTCTTATCACTTCCATCAATTTTATCTAATATGACTATAATTGCAATAATATGGTTACCTATACAAATCGAATCATTTAGACGATTTCCACTCCTAGTAAGTAAATGTTTATATTCTTCGTTATGCAAGTTAATTTACCCTAATCTTACCGGGTAGTCATGTAATCACAACTTTATTTTCAAGTTTCGATCTCATTGTTGTTATGATAATTTTAGTATTTGAGCGTTAAGAATTTTATGATTCTCTTGACCTTTTATTGATTTTAAGAATATTATATGTACATATCAACGTTATAAATGTTAAATGATACGTTGTTGTTTCAAAATTGGAACCAAAGTTTCACTCAAACAAATTCGAAAACGATCAAAAACATCCGTCAATTAGAAAACCCTACAAAACCCTACTCCATCAGGAACAGATTAGGACACAACAATTGGCGTATGGGACAGTTTCCAAAAATCATATACCGATCACAAGCTTGAGTCACTCTCTTTCTCAAGCAAAACCATACTCATTTTTGCTTCTGCTCCATTATGAAAGCTTTTGTATAGTTATTGGTAGGCAATAATGGTTCATCATGATAATGAATAACACCCCAGATACTACGTCGTATCGTATCTACACCAACACTCCCTCCTTCCCGCGCAGCCCTTTGTTCACGTTACAGAAACCGCCAAGCCATCTCAGACCACACCCATAATTTCTCTCTCGGGTCAAATCAGCCGGTTTTACGGTGAAAAAGCACCATGTGGTCTTGCCCCCAAACTCCAAAGCCCGGCTCACATCCCCCCACGTGTCCCCAGCTTTCCGGCGGGCCAGTCGGACCACGCCGCGTCGGCCTTGATTTCCAAAACCTCAGGCGGGCTAGAAATATAGGGTAGGAGAACTGTGCTTGACTTATGCAGTAGCTAGTACCTGCTGGCATTTACGTGCGTGGGGGGTGGTGGGTCTGGAAGAGTCTGAGAGTCTGAGCCTTGAGATCAGAGCAGAGCTGAGTCACTGATCACTGTGGTCTCTCTAGAGTCTCTCTCCCTCTGTGCGTGGGTTTCTTGGCCAATAATGGGGTGATTCACTTGTCACTATTCACTGCGTCATTCTTGGTGACTGGAGCTCAGTCATTTTTCACGTGCAGCTTCAGGCTGCGGCACTGGACCAGTTTACGCCGGAATTTCAGCAGTTACTGCAGTAATAAGTGAGAGGACTCAGAGGAGAATTCATCACTAGATTCGTTTTGAAATTTTTATGCCGTTGTAGCCACTAGCTAGGCTGGGAAGTTGCATCTTCGAAGTTCCAGTACCCTCCTCGAGTGTTCTTTAACATATATTACAAAACCAAACTAATGGTTATAACTTAATGTGTAGTAAATTATTATTCTCGAACTCTCGATTTTACTTGCGATACTTATGAATGAAGGAATTCCTTCATGTAATTTGCTAGAAGTCATGGTTTTATTAAAATGAAGGCGTATAAATATAACATATGGGGAAGACGCAGAGAGCAATTTGAGGCTATATTGTGTTAGACTTAACAGATTAGAGAATGACATTACAACAATTACATATAGGACGACAAATATAAATTGACATTTTTTTTTAAACACAAATTCCAATTTATTAAGAGAAAGAAAAAGTTACAACCAAATGGAAGATCAAGGTTCTGCATAACGGACATACAAAAGACCTGTGCCAATACAATATAAACTAAAAAGACTGTTTAGTTTATCTAAAAATTTGACAGACCAAGTTCATCTCGCCGACAAAAGGGAAGGGTGGAAGGAGGAAGAACATCCCACCATGACATCCCAGACAAGGACAAACTAATATTAGCAAGAGCATCAGCCACTTGGTTACATTCTCTAAAAATATGTAAAGACCGGAACTGTATCTGTGAGATGTAGTGTAAACAATTTCTCCAAGCAACACGAAAACGCCAAGGAACAAGATGAGGAGCACGGAGATAATTAAAGATAAGAGTAGAGTCCACCTCAAGCTATGTGTTTCTATTCTCTAACCCATGCTAGCTCAATATAAATATAAATTGACGTAAATACTCTTTGCGACTAAATTTGCTAGAAACCCAAGTAGTCGACATCTTTAGTCCCTACTCATTTTGTATCCATACCTAATAATAATCAAAAGAACAAAAAAGTCTTTAGACACGAACTGTATGGTGACAAATCAAAAGTATGACAAATGTTACCGTTATCATTCACATTATCTAGAATTAGATGTTAGACCTTACTAACTTGGGAAGATCCAACATAACTTGTAAACTAGGATGCTATGATTTTCAATTCAAATATGGTAACCTGGATAAAAATGACGTGGGAAGCTTTATTTTTCTAACCAAGCTGAGCAGGAGAATGAAGATAGTGGTGAGTAAGTGGGACGCAGAAGCCAGAAGGCGGTAAGAGCAAGTTGAACGTGAGTGGGGAGATAGGTCAGGTGCAGTAGTGGTGATATAGGCATGGTTAAAAGTCATGGCGTAGTCGGTAAAACTCTGAAAGTGATCGATCCAAAAACCACAAAACTTAAAATTTAAAAAACACAAAACAGTAATGGTGAGTCGTTCTCTCTTCACTCTCCCCGTCTTTATATACCCCCATCTTCTCCTCACTCTCTCCCACACCCAAAACCAAACCTCTCTCTTTCTTCTTCTCTGATACTCTGAGTTTTCTTTAAGAGCTTTAATGGCGAAAGACGTTGAAGTTGCTGAGCGGGGTTCCTTCTCAGCCAAGGACTACCATGACCCTCCTCCAGCTCCACTCTTCGACTCAGTTGAGCTGACCAAGTGGTCGTTTTACAGAGCTGTTATAGCTGAGTTCATAGCTACCCTTCTGTTTCTCTACATCACTGTGCTGACTGTGATCGGGTACAAGTCCCAAGTCGAAGCCGATGCTTGCGGTGGAGTTGGGATCCTTGGTATTGCTTGGGCATTTGGGGGCATGATCTTCATCCTTGTTTACTGCACTGCCGGAATCTCAGGTACTTAACTGTTACTGTACTTGAGTAGTTGAGTTTATGTGGGTTTTTTTTTCCGTTTAGCTGTTTGAGTTTAAGTGGGAGTGTACTTATGTTAGCTGAATGATTTGTGGGTTGCAGGGGGTCACATTAACCCAGCTGTGACTTTTGGACTGTTCTTGGCTCGTAAGGTGTCGTTGGTCCGAGCTGTGATGTATATTGTGGCTCAGAGTTTGGGTGCCATAGCCGGAGTTGGGCTAGTCAAGGCTTTCCAGAAGTCTTACTACACCAAGTATGGAGGTGGAGCCAATGAGCTTGCTGACGGGTACAGCACTGGAGTTGGATTGGCTGCTGAGATTATTGGAACCTTTGTGCTTGTTTACACAGTTTTCTCTGCCACCGACCCAAAGAGGAGTGCTAGAGATTCCCATGTTCCGGTACAAAGCTTAAACCTTTTAGTTACTTTTAAGATTCATTAGCTCTTGTATGATCTTATTTGTTGCAATATGTGTGTGGACTGTGGATCAGAAAAGAAAACGGGGCAAGAGAGAATTAGAAAAAGATAAGAATTTTTTTGGATCCGCGAACATGTTCTTGGAATTTTGGTTTCTGCTCTAGTACTCGATTTTATGTTAAGAAACTGGTTATGCGTTAGAGTTTGCTGGTTAAAAAAATGGGAATTTTAAATCCTTTCTAAAGATGCAATCTTTTCTTTATGGATTGGAGTCATTGTACTAAAACATGTTTCCCTGGAAATTTCAAGGGATGTTTCATTGTTAGGATGCAGAATGCATATAAGATTATATCTGTGATTCCGTATGTTCATTCATTATTTGATGATGCAAGGACTTTAAGCATTAATAATTGAGACCAAAGAGCTTGTATTTTTCTTTAATTGGATGTGAGAAACCTAGCACTAACCACTGGCTGTGAATTGATTACCCAAGAGCTTGTATTTTTCTTCAACTGGTTGTGAGAAAATATGCACTAAACTAATTTCTGTGAATTGATCTCTTCAATTTTATCTAGGAGAAAAGTCGCTACCTAGTACTTCTTATAATTATATCTCATTGGATGAGGAGGAAGTTGACCCCTAAAACACAATTAGCAATTATGTATTTTAATTCAATAGGTTGCATAAGATTCATCAGGAATCAGGTTTTAGACAGTGCCTTAAAATGATTAGAAAAAAAAAAAAATCCTAAGAAGGGAATCAAGTAAAAAAAGCCAACAGAAAGTAAAATGATTATTTAGGAATTACATGTCCCTAATTGAGTATGATGAAAATATGTGGTTGCTGTTGGCTTTTGTGCTTAGCAGCATCATGCAGTAGATTCTAATGGGTCACATAGTTTTGTTTGCTTTCAGAAAGTTGATTCTTCTTTCCCCATTTTCATTTTCTACTACTTGTATTTTTCTTATCCTTTCATCTTGATGTGTTCAGCCTTCTTTGAGCATTGCCAACCATGATTCATGTCATGACTGAATGGTTTTGGTGACTGAGTTGTCTTAGCGTGAAACTATGGGTCCTTACAATAGTTATTTTTGCTCTACAAGAGCCTAAAGGAAGACATTTTTTGTGTTGAATCAAATCATTTTTGTTTCATGTGTAATAGTTTAGGTAAATTATTCACAAAAAGTTCATATAAATCCCTATTCCCACATGCTATGCCACCCCTAATCTCCCGTGAAGAGTCCCCAGTGAATGAAAAGTTGCCTACTTTTGTTTCTATTAGTGTCCTTTTGCTGGTTTTAGTACCAGCTCTGATTTGACAGAAAGAATTTATTCATCCACTTGGGTTTTCTATAATGTGAAAGGGGATTGTACTGTATGGTAATGTTCATAGCTCTTTTATCAGAAATGATTCTCATCTAGTTTGATGCTAAACTTGTGTACTGTCCTGTATGGCTGTATCTGTAGGTTTTGGCACCACTTCCAATTGGGTTTGCTGTGTTCATGGTTCACTTGGCCACCATCCCAATCACCGGAACTGGCATCAACCCCGCCAGAAGTCTTGGAGCTGCAGTTATCTACGACCAAAAGAAGGCTTGGGATGACCAAGTAAGCATTATTATGAATCGCTTTTAGTGTGTAAATGAATCACTTTTATTGTAAATGTGCATTCTGTATCTTATATTCTTACCAATTATGTTCTGCAGTGGATCTTCTGGGTTGGACCCTTCATCGGTGCGGCAATTGCAGCCTTCTACCACCAGTTCATCTTGAGAGCAGGAGCTGTTAAAGCGCTAGGGTCATTCAGGAGCAACCCCCATAATTGAACTTTTTCAGAGTCACGATGAAAGATGTTGCTTCCACTTCATCATCGTTTCAAGCCTTTTAGGTCGGGAAACAATGGAAGAATAGTCTGCACTTTCAAAAAGAATAACGGGGTAGTATTTGTGGTAGCTAGCTTATTATGCTTGTGTATGGAGGTTTTAATTTATTTTCCTGGTATCTCAATTTGGTCCCCAGTAGAAGGATTGAGATAGCCATTGAATTGTAGATATAGTCAGGTGGAGAAGGGGGAGCTTTTTGTGTCCTCCTTGATGTTTCTTTAAGCACTTTCCTTTCAATCTACTTCAATGTAACTTCTCCATGATTCTTCTTTATGGCTATTATTATGCTTTCAAGATACATCATGGTGGTTAGGCACTGTCCTTTTGTCCAAAGCTTAACTGTAAACAATGTTTTGGTCCCCATAGAAGTACCATGCATAGACCATAACTTCAACACAATGTAGTCATTGGAAATCGAAAACAAAACTGTAACAAGGCACCCCATGTAGAATATGCTATGAACAAAACCACAGTAAGGCCAATTCCACTACAGCTACAGGTACACAAAGCATCATATGGAACATAATTTTGCAAATCTATAGGACAAAATCTTCAACATTTGTATAGATAGTGACTATATATGCATGAACAACCAGCTTACTTATTTTGTATGATCAGCTCAAACATATCCTACATTAGTATTTAGTACGAACCTCAAATTGTGAAATCAAGTACGCACTGCTGCTAACTTTTTATTCAAAGTCCACTCAAGCAGTGCTTTAGCTGCTTCAAATAAGAAAGATGAGTAATTACATTAGAATTACCATAGCTCATATAATTTGAAACTGATTGCCAATTTTCATCTCGGGTTTATTCCTTAAGAACTAAATATAATGTGTTTAATATATTGCCTCAAAGAGACAACTAAGTTTCCATGCACCAACCCTGAGACTATCCAGGTCAAAAGTAAATTTGAAGCTTTATCTTCATTTCTTATTTTTAGATAGAAATCATGGAATCCAATATCACTTCCTCAGTAGGGAATAAGGTTAATTTGATAAAGATAAAAAGGCTGGTCAAGCTACTAGCTTGGGTAGCTTTCAAAGTAACATAGATACCACTAAGTGCTAATCAAACAATGGTTAAAGGCACCATTCCATCACTTATGGTTAGAAAATCATAAGTTTATGGTAAATTTTAAACGTATCAGAATCATCTGCGCGCCTTTAATTACATCACTGTGCTTTTATTATATCATTTGGGTACAAACAATGGTGCAAAGAAGAGCAAATTGCATTGCCATGAAAGAAAAAGAAGAGCAAAGTGGTTTGCACGACTCTTTCTGTTATTGCTTTCAAATGCAAAGTGGCATCTACATAAACTTCACTGCCAAGCAATCACTCCTCAAATCTTATAAGAAGCTCAATGAAGCAAAGAAGAGCTTCAACTGCAACTCAAGTACTGCAAATCTCTCTCTCTCTCTCTCTCTCTCTCTCTCTCTCTCTCTCTCTCTCCGGATACATATATGTGCATGGCACCCATTACTACCATTCTCTGCTTCATTCTCTCTGAGATACATTTTCTCTTGGTACCCCAGTTGTACCAGTCTACAATCCAGAACTTCCGTTCAGAAACTATCATCCAGATACCACCTTTGGGTACTACTATGTACACCCTTGGGCTCTTGTACTAAACCTTCTGTAATATGCTGCGATCTTGGTCCACGAGTCATGAATTCCTCTCTTTCTGGAAAGATTATGCTCATGTCTGCAGGTGGATTTCTGATCTAAGCACCAAATGATTCTATCGACCAAGTTGAATCACATATGCCTCTCCTGCTTATGTTCATCCCACACTAACTAGTACAAGTCTACAAGATCGTGAATCGGATATATAGATGATGAATCAACTTTTCATTATATCTTGGTTGAATGGATAAGAAAATTACTTTTAGCATGCCAATATTTGGAATTTCAGTCACTGCATGCTTTATAATAGTGATCGAGCTATGAGTTTTACAGAAATCATTTTCATATTCGTGGACTTTTTGGTGTCCTGAGTTATTAATCTTGAGCTTAGATGCAACTATAGTGTCCCTTTAAGCACAATGATGTCAAAAGCAAAGAGGTAGTAGCCTAGTCTCCTTCTAGATAATTAGGCCAAATGATCTACCACATTCAATGTTAAAATGTTATCTATGCTTAATTAACATGTTACCTCTAGTCACCACATTCAATGTTAACATGCATGTTATATCAGTAGTAGTTGGTGTATGATTCTTTATATATAAGTTCTAGTTTCAGAGATCTCAAGCACTTGCTACAAATCGAGTTAACAGACCAAGGATGAGCTACAGATATATATCCGTATATGCATGGCCCCGTTTTCCAGTATAATCTTCTTCTTTCTTACCGAAATTTGTTTTCTGTTGAGTCCGGCTCGGGCACCTACATTCCACACTCTCAGACGTGGAATTCTACTTAGGGCACGTTTACTTACTTGAAATGAAAATCACTGGGAATAGAAGTAAGAAGGAATGCGAGACAGAATTGAATTATATGTGGAGATTTAGGTACAAGATGAGTAGAATGATCTATACTTTCAAGTACATCAATGAATTAGGTTTTTGAAGTTTGAGAATGTGTATATTTTTATTTTGAATTGCTATATATATATTGAGAAAAATATAACTAGAGAAATACAAGATATATAAATTAAAGAGTTTGGTAATTTCGGGTTATTGAAATTATGTGAGGATATATTAGGCATAAAAAGTTCATTCATGACATTTCATTCCTAAACCCGCCTCCTCTATTGGTTTTTCAAATCCGGTTGTCCAGGAATCAATTCATGATTAGAAGGTGGGACCCACACTAATTTTGATTTAATCATGTGTAAGTAAACGCATGAATTCTCTTATCTCGGAATCATTCCTTTACTTTTCAATTTCATTCCAGATAAGTAAACGTGCCCTTAGTCATTCTCCTTTGGTTGCTGGTTTTGTACATCCTCATCTTGCAAGCCTTATGTTGTGTTTGCCACTCCATCTATGCTAGCTCAGAGTTCTGATTGGTTAGAGATTGATGAAGCTCATGTTGATTTTGCTTTGATCACTTTTGGAGCAGCTCAATAATGTTTCCATAATTGTAATCTGCATCTGTCATGTGTATTTGAGCACTGCTAGAAACTATTGTTGTGTTTTGTTACTTTTTTTTAATCTTTTATCGGAGGATCGATATTAGGGAGGAGAGTTTCAAACTTGAGATCTCTGATGTAGGTAAATTAGTCCCCCAAGTATCATATATTTCCCATGACATAATTGATAGATATCTCAGAATAGTTCTGTAGAAATTAATTCTCCTTGATTCAAAAGCAATTACATGCTGTACATTATATGAGAATCACTATAGAGTATTTACAGAAAGTATTGAAGCTGTAATAACAGGAAATATGTAATCTGCTGCATAATCACAGCAGTAACAAGCTATGCATACTATCACAACAATTACAGCTGAATCAAATCAATCAATGGAGTAGATTGTGGGCATGATTTATTCTCTTTAACATCCCCCCTCAAACTTGGCGGTCTAGGACAGACAAGTTTGGCAGAAAAAGGGAGGTGACGAGACTTGTGAAGAGGCTTGGTGAGTAAGTCAGCTGGTTGATCTTTGGAAGGAATGAAGCAAACGCGGTGACTACCACGAGCTACTTTTTCACGGACATAGTGATATTCAAGTTCAATATGCTTTGTGCGAGCATGAAAGACCGGATTGGAAGCCATATATGTAGTGCTCATATTATCACAATGTAACAAGATTGGAAACTGAATACGAGCACCAAGTTCATGGAGTAGATAACCCAACCAAGTGGTTTCAACACTGGCATGTGAAAGGGATCGATACTCGGATTAGGCACTTGAACGAGTGATTGGAGGCTGCTTTTTAGAACACCAGGAAATAAGGTTCGACCCAAGATACACAAGATAGCCAGAAGTAGAGCGCCGAGAGTCTGGACAGCTAGCCCAATCAGCATCAGAATAGGCCATTAGAGAAACTGGTTGGCGTTGCGGAGTAAACAACAACCCATGATCAAGGGAGCCTTTGATATAGCGAAGAATGCGTTTGACAACAACCAGATGATGCACATGCGGCTGATGCATATACTGAGAGACTGAGTTGACTGCAAAGGTGATGTCTGGTCGGGTGATAGTGAGATACTGCAAGGACCCAACAAGTTCACGAAAGAGGGTGGGATTGGATATGACAGCTCCATGAGAGGAAGAAAGATCGGACTTGGCAGACATTGGTGTATTGGCAGGCTTGCTGAATAAGAGATTATGCTTGGAGAGAATGTCATGAGCATATTTAATCTGGTTAATGTGCAACCCAACAGGGAGAGGAGTGACCTGCAGTCCAAGGAAATAGTCTAAAGGACCTAAATCCTTGATGTCAAAACCACGCCCTAGAGCGTCAATAAATGATTGCAGCAGCCTATCATCACTACCAGTAACAACAATATCGTCAACATATAACATGAAATAGAGTGTGTGCAGGCCATGACGATAAATGAACAATGATGGATCAGCAAGAGTTGACAGACATGAGTAGGCCGAGAGGGATCAACAAAACCAGGAGGTTGAACCATATAGACATCCTCATTAAGAATGCCATGAAGGAAGACATTCTTAACATCCAATTGCCGGAGTGACCAACCCCGAGACACAGCAAGTGTAATCACAGTACGAATGGTAGCAGGTTTTATAACAGGACTAAAAGTTTCATCATAGTTGATACCTTGCTGTTGATGGAATCCTTTGGCGACGAGGCGAGCTTTATAGTGCTCAATAGATTCATCAGACTTGCGCTTGACACGAAACACCCATTTACAACCAACAATATTCTGGGTTGGAGATGAAGGTACCAAGGTCTAGGTGTGATTCTTCAAAAGAGCATTGATTTCCTCAGTCATGGCGGCACGCCATTCTGGTTTCTGAGAGGCTTGTGAGAAGCATGATGACTCAACAACGTCAACAATGATGAGAAGAGCCTTGGGAATGGGATAGCGGACTGTACCATCGCTGCGTGCTCTCGGTTGAACAATACCATCACAGAGACGTGTGACCATTGGGTGAGGTGCAGGGCCGGGCGGAGCGGCGACCGGAAGTGGAGCGGGGTCCGGTGGAGGAGCAACCACCGGTTCAACAAAAGAAGGATCGGCATCAGCAGCGATTTGAGAGGCAGATGGGGATTGAGGAGGAGAAACAAAATCCGATTGCGGGTGAGCCGAGGGGGAGGGTGGTGTGTCGGAGGCAGAAGGCAGGAGGCAGAGAGGCGGGCAATGGCTGGATGGTTGGCCGACGACTGTATTGGAGAAGGGGAGTGGGGCGGGAAGGCAGTGAGGGCGGAGTAGGAGAGCGGGAAGGCAGCACGGAAGCAGGGACGATAGCAGGAGAGGCAATCGATGGTTATGAAGGTGTCGGTGATTGAGGAGCAGGGAGAAAGGGTGAAGAAGGTCGAGCTGGTGAGGGAGGCGAGATAGGAGCTGAAAAGGATGAGGACTGATCAGCTGAGCTTGGTGTAGGTGATGGTGATGGGCTTGGAAATTGGGCCTGTAGAGGAACTTGATTGGATATGAGGAAAAATTCCAATGGAGCATTGGTGGATGGTACCTGCAAATCTTTAAAAGGAAAATAATTTTCGTTAAATAAGACATGAGGGGAGATGTAGACACGATTTGTTTTGGGAACAAGGCAGCGATGACCCTTATGATGGGGACTATAACCAAGAAAGACACACTCAATACTACAAGGAGAAAGTTTGTTGGAGACATAAGGACCTAGATGAGGAAAACAAGAATAGCCAAAGACACGGAGAGACGAATAGGACAGAGGTGTGCCATAAAGACGATGATGAGGACTGGACCAATTTAGGACAGGAGTTGGGAGAAGATTAATAAGATAGACAGATGTTTGGACAACATCAACCCAGAATTTTTGTGGGACACTAGATGTGAGAAGGAGAGTGCGGGTCATTATGGCTATGTGATGATGCTTTCTTTCAACCAAACCATTTTGTTCTGGTGTATGAGGGCACGAGAAACGTTGTTGGATACCCAAAGATTGACAAAAATGAGAAAAGACCCGATTAACATATTTAGTACCATTGTCACTTTGAAGAAATTAGACAGAACCATGAAAAATATTTTTAATCATGGCAACAAGTGTTTGAAAGTGAGAGAGAACCTCATTTTTGCGACCCATCGGGCAAATCCAAGTATATCGTGAGAACTCATCAGTGAAAAGGACATAATACTGGAAACCACTAACAGACAAGACAGGAGACATCCAAACATCACTATGAATAATATGAAATGGTGTTATTGCAGTTACATTATTGGAAGGGAAAGGTAACTTATGTGATTTGCTACGTGCACAATCACGACAAAAATGGCGAAAAGTAGAAGAGGACCCAAGAGACGACTTTAAATGATCAAGAACTGGAGACGAGGGATGACCCAGTTGGGATCGCCAAGAGTATGAACTCCGGCAAAAGGAGACACTACAGTTGGGCCAGAAAAACGATGAGGACAGTGAGCAACACTATGCTGAGATGTTTGACAATTAGGACACCATTGTGGGCCGGGTCTGAGAAGCCCAGAGGCCCAAGGGGAACGAGCAGTCCAATTATGAGGAGAAAAATTGGGCATCGCATGCTGCTGCTGTGGGAAAGACGCAGTCTAAGGGGAAGCGTACAGCCGAGCACCACTACGCCGGAATCGGTGGTTTGCTCCTTCATTCCGACCACCAAATTGAGAAGATCGGCGATTGTCACGGCGAGGTGGACGAGGTTGCTGGTCATGGGTGGGACGAGGTTGCTGTTCATGAAACAAGACAGAGCCAATCGCCGAGTCGGAGGTACGACTCTGTTGGGCATCGAAAGCAAGGATCCGAGCAAGAAGTTCAGAAAAGTCAGGGAGAGAAGATGATTGAGCAAGTGCAGTCCGGAACATGAGGTAATCGGATCCAAGGCCATGAAGAGTGGCAACTACTAAGTCTTCATCAGAGACAGGTTGGTTGATGGAGGCCAAGGAATCAGCGATGGTCTTGGCTTGTTGAAGATAGTCATCAACAGACTGTGTCCCTTTCTGAAGATCAAAAAGTTGGAGCTTGAGGCTGGTGGCGCTGGCCACAGCTCGTTGATTGAAGTGGCGAGCAAGGCAGTCTCAAATGCCTTTGGATGTGTCAAAACCAATGGTGAGACGAGTCACACTATCAGTGAGTGAGGACGTGAGAATATGAACAATCTTTTTATCTGCAATGAACCATTCTTTGTGTTTAGGATTTTGAATGGTAGTTGCAGGGGTATCACCAGTGGCAGGAGTGGTGATAGTAGGAGAGGGTTCGGAGATAGAGCCATCCACATAACCTCATAGCTCAACGCCATTGAGATAGGATTTTATTGGGCGAACCCAAGTCAAATAATTTGTTTCGGTGAGTTTGGGGAATTGAGAGGAGCTGTGTGAGGCAGAAGAAGAGGAGGAAGAAGCCATGGAGGGAGGAGAGGAGGAAACGACACAGAGGAAAAAGGTGAGGATCAGAATCAGGCTGATACCATGTAGAAATTGATTCTCCTTGATTCAAAAGCAATTACATGTTGTACATTATATGAGATCACCATAGAGTATTTACAGAAAGTATTAAAGCTGTAATAACAGCAAATATGTAATCTGCTGCATAATCACAGCAGTAACAAGTTGTGAATACTATCACAGCAATTACAGCTGAATCAGATCAATCAATAGAGTAGATTGTGGGCATGATTTATTCTTTTTAACAAGTTCACTTCCAGTATCTGTATGTGTAATTCGATTCTAAGCTAACATAGTGAGTACTACATGTCATATATTATTATTGGTCACCATGTTTTTGACCATGGGAATCTGAGGAACACAATGCATATATTGGACTGACAGATCAAGTCATGCTACATCAATGTCAGTTGTACACCAATCTTACTCCAAATTCATCCTTCATCATCATCCTCAATCGTCAGCGTAAATGCATTTGATTATACCTCAATCCACATTAGGAGTATATCCCCATACAAGTAACATATATGTGATCAAAGAGCAGAAACGACTCAAATGATACAGGCAAAGAAGGAAACACCAAGAAATGTGAATGTTCTATGTTTGGTGCATGCTTGCTTCTGGTTTTTTGAAATGGGATTCCGGATCTTGAAAGATCTCAGGTTTGAACCTGTTTCCTATTGTTAATCAGACTACTTGTTCTTGTTATATTAGGATTCACGTATACTTTCTCGTTTATTATTTCCCTAGTCCTATTAGCTTAAGGGTTTGTGTTCTATAAAAACACTACTCTAGGATTGTGAGAATAAGTACTACTGCAAGTCAAATCAACTCTTCCACCGAAGTAGTCCTTAGAAACATTCAATTATGACACCCATGACTACCCTAGTGAGGTTCGTTACCAATGTTTATAAGTTTTTCATGAGCGCTGTGGAAGAAACCGCACTCCAGCTTCCGGATCCTGGTCATGGAAATCCAGCTGTTTCTCTACAACCTCCATATCTTCCATTAACCCCTCTCCCTCTCTCAATAGCCCCTTTCTGATCTATGGTCTTCTTAAGTCAAAGACCTTGGTTGATTACCGCTGATTCGACATGAAGCTGGAGCTAGCTATAGGTTGCCTTGTACTTGAAACAATACGCTCATACATAGATCTCTTGTACTTGTATCAACACTTCGAGAATTTTAAGTATCTTCTATAGAATTATCATTCACTCTTATGACTTATGTGCTGGCTCCCCTCTGAGGTTTTCAAAAACCATACAAAAAAAACTGACCATTAGATTTCTGAACAGTTTCTTATGACTACTCACTTTCAAACCAAGCAGCTTATCTAATCCCTATAGAAGTACTATCTAGTGCCTAAGGACCTCACAGAAGAGTGAAGTTGTTTGGTTGCGATCGCCATGCCGGAATTGGAGAAGCCATCCTCCCCCGAACCAAATCCACTGGAGATCCGCCACTCTTTGGTCGAGAGAGACGCTCGCCGCCCCTGCAATGAAACCTAGGTTTCGTTTTCTGTAGGGGCACCACACTACACGGAGCATAATTGTTTTTTTTTTTTTTTGAAAAATGCACCCCTAGTATGGTCATATGACGATCACAGAAGAGTGATGTAAACGAAAAAAGGGGAGAGCTTCTAACTATAGTGATAGAAAGCATCTACCTCACATTTAAGTTGTATGTGCTGTAAGGAACTACACATAAGATCGTGTTCGACTCATCCTCTTCATTCGGCTTTCATTCTCGGATTTCCATCCATGAGAAATTTATCCCTTGTCTGAAAAATTCAAGGATTAAGTCCTTGCGTATAAGGTGAACTTAAAACTGTATGGTCTAGCTTCACAAGAAAAAAATAATTACTAGTTTTTTAGAAGTCTTGCTGAACTTGATGTGGATGAATGCTTAAGAAAGAAAAGCTATTGGAAGGAATCTTGAGAGACTAGCTAGAATCCAATAGCTCTTCCTGAAGAGGCCAAAAATTGATACACTTGATTAGGCTGCTTGGCTTAGCTTCTTACCAGAGTAAAAAATAAAAGAGAAAGTATATACCAGAAGTGCTAAATATATGAAAATTGGCAAGAGACTTACATCAGTTCCCATCAGCTATAGTAAGCATATATCATTACTCTCTGAGTCTCTGAGGTAACCAATACATGGTGTACACGCTTTTATTCATTGCTTCCAAATTCACGCTAAGAGCTCAAGCCAGACTTCAAAGTCAAGCAACTACCAGGCCTTATAAAGCACACTCCTTTAAGATCAAAGTACTACTCCAACACTTCTGTAGACATCAAATTCTTTATGGCACCCATCACCACCCTTCTCTGCTTCATTCTCTCTCAGTTTCAACTTCTCCTCACGCCTCAATACTACTCGCCAACGTTCCACTACTTGGGGCATGATCAAACTCCTGGTTTATACACACTTGGAATCTTACCCTTTCTGTAAGTAATGCGCAGTCCCGGCGAAAAAGTCCCCCTTTCAGTTCACAAATGCTTCGTCGGGGTGGTGGAGCTGGTGCAGGTTCAGTTATGATTTAGGCCAGATTATGTTACAGCATATGAGGCAATAGTATGTTGACAAGCTTTTCTATGTATCATTGTACCTATGTTTGGTGACTGTAGACATTACAGTGTGTTAAATCCTCTTTATGATCAATACAGAAACCATCCTTTGTGTTTTACAGAATGTATGATGAGTTTTTACTTCATTCCCTCAATATTTTCAAGTTTGGTTCTTGTTATGAGCTTAGAATCTCAGATCACTCTCTCCCTCTAAGCATAATGATGAACTTTCCTGATTATGACAAAGAAACAACACCTAATTAACCAAATCACAGTTAGGTAGGCCTAACCATTCACCAGCTTCAAGATTTCATTTGTAGGGTTTGCATTTAGTGAAAAGAAGAATTTGTAATCAAGTAATGTTTGTTAACCAACATTCTTGATCGTGTGTTAACCAACAAATGTGGAAGATTTAGTGAAACAAAATTCTAGATCAATTTGCATATAACTCACCAATTTGCATTATATCGGAAACTCTCCGATCTTATTAAAAAACCGTTTTAAAAACAATAAGTTTATTAGCTCCTAGACCATGACACTTATATAATTTTAAGGACTAAATTCTACTTACTACTTTGTACTTTTGAGGTTTCATCAATTCAGTCCTTAAATTTCTAATTTAATAAAAAAAGTCCTCGTACTTTCCAATCTCACCAAATTGATCTAATCTATTACCAATCCGTCAAGTGTCTCCGTCAACTTGCTAACCTGGCAAGTGCAGATCTGACAGATCAACTTGTGAGACATTCTCACAGAGAAACTTCTCAAAATATCCCATAAATTGTGTTTTTAATGACATATCAACTTGACGGATTGGTAACAAAATGGATCGATTTGATGAGATTAGAAAGTACGAGGATTTTTTTTGATTAAATTAGAAGTTCAAGGACTAAATTGATTAAACCCTAAAAGTACAGGGTAGTAAGCAAAATTCAGTCCTAATTCTAATTACCATAAAAAATCAAAGATAATAAAAAATCTCTCATGCTTTCCTCGAAGACGACTACTCTTTTATACTTAATTTCTCATGTTTTTCTCGAAGATAATAAAAAAATTAAAAATCAAACAATCTTAGCAAACATGATTTAACATTTTTTTTATAAAATAGACCGACGACTACTCTTTTATACTTAATTTCTCATGTTTTTCTCGAAGATAATAAAAAAATTAAAAATCAAACAATCGTAGCAAACATGGTTTAACATTTTTTTATAAAAAAGACCGTTTACCAACTGATACATTATAGAATTATACCATTCATATGAATTTCATATTTGACAGCAAAGTCAAAAACTAGATTGGATATAAAAATAAAATAATTATGAGCACAGAGAAGAATCAGAAGATATTGAGAAAAACAACATAAGACGTCGTTGGGAGATGCCAATTCCCATAAAGGACTCCACAGTCCACACCTTCCAACGTCAAAAGTCTCTTCCTCGTTGTCAGAGTTAGAAACCCAGAAACAAACAAACACAAGTTTTACTCAAAAAGTCACTTGGATCCTCTGTTTTCTCTGTAGCTCACCTTGAGGAATCAGAAGACAAAGAAAAAAAAGAAAAGATGCATCTATGGCCCTCAACAATGATCAGAGACTCCTTCAAGCTTGATTACCTCAGGAAGATGGAATGGAACCTCCACAGAATGAAAAGTCAAAAAGCCTCATCAAGTTCAGCCAATCAAAAACTGTTGGACACACATAGAGGTGCTTCAGGCGATGAAAAAGTGGCAGAAATACCCTATTCCAAGGCTCATCCTACACAGATGCTTCTGTCCTACTGTTTCTGCTGTGGAGGTAGCTGACTTTACCTCAACCCCTTTTAATTTCACTTGGTTTTGTTACACTATTTGTATTGAATTTGAAGTTTTATGATATGGGATTTGAATGTTCTGCCATTAGTTTGTGGAGGGTGTTAACTAAAATTTGAAGATCAAGTCTGTATTAGCTTTTACAGAAGAATTGTGTTAAAGTTTGGGGCTTCAATGTGTATTCTGCCATTTCTATGTGAGAAAGAACCTTTCTTTGTGCTAAGCCGTTGTCAATTACATACTAAAGAATGGAAATTGCTAGTTTGAATGGAAGAGGTGTCAGATATTTTTACTTGTTATCTTGTTCAGCTTAAGCAGAAGTTTATGATTGTTGATATTTAATTGCTACTAGCCATGAGACTAGATCTTCAAGTTCTAGGAATTGATTGGTTAAACTCTTGTACCATATTTTGTTGTGAGCCTTTGAAAAGTTTGTTTGATAAGATTAGTATAGTTTGATTAGATTATGTTAATGGTTTTCTTCAGTTTCATAATGAAAAAAAATTGATGTGGAGGCTGTCGAGCCTTGTTGTTAAGATGTGAACGGAGGAGGTGTCATGTCAGTACCAATTAGACTAGATGTTGTTAAGGTGGAAGCTTCAGCTAGGAATTTAGGAGTCTAGCATGGGCTGTGGATTGCGGAACACAAGGATTCAACTTTATGCACATTCATGATTCATGTATTGAAGGAAGAAATGCACGCTTATGTTCAAGTTCAGGGAAGTAGATGGAGTAGTTATAATGAGTTCGATCATTTTCCACCAATTTCCTTCTCAAAATTGTCCATCTTCCTTCAACTTGCTCAGAATTATGAACTTAGCGCTCATTTCTTCCTTAAATCAAGTGATTCGCATGTTAAACAGGCCAAGAAGTTTGTTTACCGGTTTACATTTTATTGTTCAACTGGTTTACAGGTCAGGAAGTCTCCTTCAGCTAAAATGGTGATGATGCATGACCAAAAGGATATAATATTAGTAAATTTCTGTTGGATTATATTCTTGTCAATACTTCTTAGATAGTTCAGTACTGGAATATAGATAGGTTTCCTCTGAAATGTGTGTTAGAATGACAGACTCCCAAAATTGGTGAAGGATCTGATCTTGGTGTGAGTGAAGGAAACTCATTGCTACTCCTGTCAGTCCTCTGTAATTATGGATGCACATGTACAATGAATTGGAAGCCTTTGATTGAAATTTTGCTTGCTGTCCTATTGTGCAGATGAAACTCATTATGAATTTTTTACCTAAAATGTATAGGAGGTAGTAAATGGAAAATATGCTTGCTTCTCTTAGCATTCTTGTCATGGATCAGTTTTATCTTTCTGACACCATTTTCGATTGTAAATACACTTCAATTCTTGTGTATGTCATGTCCATGTTTTATTCCCAGCAGTTGTCTTTTAAACCATAGACTAATGAGTTCCCTTGCCTATTTCATGTTTCAGGTTTTGGAGATCACCAAGAGAATTGAGAAATCCTGACTGAGTACTAGTTATTGCTTCAGTTAGTAAACCACATACTGGTAATGTTATCTTTAGGATCTTCTTTTATTCATTATATATGTAACACATACCTAATACAGGTTAATCTTCACTGCTTAAGTTTAAACTATGCAAACATACCATGACTAATGCTTACAATTCTATATAGTAGGCAGACATCGGTCTGTGGCATGGGGGTTACCCCGTCTCCTTTGCTTCAGAGCCAGACCTCACAAGTTACAACTCGAGTTTAGTCGTCGCAAACTCAGCTCGACAGCCGCTTATCCACCGTGTAAAGCGGCGCCATTTCTACCACCGGAGCTAGAAGCCGTCTCCGACAACTCCTCATAGTAGAGGAGATTGTTTGAGAGTCTTACCATGTCTCATTTCTTAGGAAATATCTGCCGTTGTATATGGTCCAAAAAAATCAAATGCATATGACCCCCCGCCATTATTGTCAACTACAAATGCTGCTGTACTGGTCATCCAACTCCAACTACCCAAAAACAACCCCATCATATATCATCAATAAGTAACTTCACTCCTACATACTCCCTAGTCCCAAGCCTCTTCTCTCAATCTCACTCTCTCACTCTTTTTTCGGTTCGGAATCCGAAAATGCCGCACCCAATTTCGGAGGCGAACGAGAAGAGCCCCTTCGGCGATTTAACCGCCGAGGAATTCTACACCCGCCACTCCGTCTCTCACGGCTCTGATTACGTCACCAACCCCAGAGGCCTCAAGCTCTTCACCCAGTGGTGGACCCCGCTCCCTCCGACGAAGATACTCGGCGTCCTCGCCGTCGTCCACGGCTTCACCGGCGAGACCAGCTGGTTCGTCCAGCTCACCGCCGTCCACTTCGCCAAGGCAGGCTTCGCCGTCTGCGCCGTCGACCACCAGGGCCACGGCTTCTCCGACGGCCTCGTCGCCCACATCCCCGACATCAACCCCGTCGTCGACGACTGCGTCTCCTTCTTCGACTCCTTCCGCGCCAGCCACGCGCCGTCGCTGCCGTCCTTCCTTTACGCCGAGTCCCTCGGCGGCGCGATCGCGATCCTCGTCACGCTCCGGCAGCGCGTAGGGCGGCCCTGGGACGGGCTCATCCTCAACGGCGCCATGTGCGGCATCAGCGCCAAGTTCAAGCCGCCGTGGCCGCTCGAGCACCTCCTATTCCTCGTTGCCGCCGTCATCCCGACGTGGCGCGTCGTCCCCACGCGCGGCTCGATCCCTGACGTGTCTTTCAAGGAGGAGTGGAAGCGGAGGCTAGCGCTGGCCAGCCCGCGGCGGCCGCTGGCGAGGCCACGCGCCGCCACGGCGCTTGAGCTGCTGAGAGTCTGCAAGGAGCTGCAGGGGAGGTTCGAGGAGGTGGAGGTGCCGCTGCTGATCGTCCACGGCGGCGACGACGTCGTCTGCGACCCCGCGTGCGTTGAAGAGCTCTACAAGCGCGCGTCGAGTAAGGACAAGACTCTGAGGATCCATCCCGGCATGTGGCATCAGTTGATTGGTGAATCTCCGGAGGACGTTGAGTTGGTTTTTGGAGAAATGGTGGACTGGCTTCGTACCAGAGCTGAACGCGCCACACGCGCCTCCGATAATGGTGGTGCCTAGTCGGATCCTTGTTAGTTAAGCATAGACCAATGGCAGCATGCCACGTGTCTGGTAGTTTAAATAAAAAGGAAAAGGTTCTGTCATGTATGAGCTACCTAGAGTCTAATATGTATCTCTTTCAATTTTAAGATGATGATTTTGATAACAAAATTGATTGATTTAAAAAGAACTGTGTTAGATTATTTTTGATATATGATTAAACAAAAATGATTTCAATATTAATAAATTAAAAGTAACATAGTGGGTGTTAGAATAGGTCACCCACATTTATAGGGCAAGGATGAGAAAATAGAGATCATCAGGAACCTAGAGAGATTCTGAATCTAGTTTGGTTTTGTTCTGAGAAAAATTGAAAATGGATTCGACCATGATGTGGATAGTGCACAATGCGATGAACAAGGCTCATGCGAAGATGAAATCGAAAGGAGGGGTGCTTGAGCGCTTGAATGGGATTTCGAGGTTCTATGAATTGGCGGCAATGCAGTTGGAGGGGTGTCTCAAGTTTGTTAGAGAAGAAACCAGCTACATTCTGGAGAGCAGTGATGAACAGGTGCTTTCGGACTTGAGTGAGATTCGTGACCGCCTTCAGTTGCGTCTGAAGGAGTCTGAGATGGCTATCAAGGACAAGGACAGGGAGTTGGCTTCTCTGCGGGCGAATGTCAACAAGCCTGTGAGATCAAAGAGTGATCCTCTTGAGGAGTACATGGTTAGTAGTCGAGTGAGCGAAGAGGATGTTGGTGGAGATAGTGAGATTTGCGAGTTGAAGAATTCGGTTGATCAGCAGGTTTGGCATATCAGGCAACAGCTTGAGCCTGAGTATATGTGTAAGGAAGGGAATGCACAAGTACTAGAAGGGTTGAACAATAAGAAGATTGAGCATTTGGATTCCGATATAGGGGTGTTGAAGAAGACTTTGGATCTTGCTTTTGGGAAAATGCAGAAAGCTATTTTTGGTTCTGAGGTCAGGCCAGTAGAGCAGCAATGGCAAGAGGCTGTGGAGAGAGATACATTGTGTGTTTTGCTTGAAGGGTTTATGAGAGATTTCAGAGAAAATGTTGAAGAACAAGTGTGCAAGAGGCAAGAGAAGCGGATTTGTTTTGGCTTGAAGGAGTACTGGTCTGAATTGATGAATGAGGTTGAGAACTTGCGTCGTGATTTAGAGCCTTTGACTCTTCAAAATGAGATGCCGAAGTGTAAGACAAGTCAGGAAAAGAGTTCAGCAGACGATTCTGATCACGTAAAGCTTGAAAGGCAGCGGTCCTCAAAGGCTGAAGGACTTGAGCAAGAACAACATGAAGAAGAAAATAAAGAGGAGGAAGGCCACCTAGTATCTAAGATGATAAAGAGTCATGAATCAATTATCCAGAAGAAAAGTGCTGAGGCAGAAGAGCTGAATACTCTGAAGCGGGAAATTCTTCGACATAAAGCGAATTTGTCAAGCAGGA
Organism: Potentilla sterilis; assembly: GCA_963682095.1. Classification (NCBI taxonomy): domain Eukaryota; kingdom Viridiplantae; phylum Streptophyta; class Magnoliopsida; order Rosales; family Rosaceae; genus Potentilla; species Potentilla sterilis. The sequence goes on from OY821763.1 coordinate 47,421,951, forward strand.
GAGAAGAGGACACATTTATAAAAAGAAGGATGCAAGAAGTTATGGTGAGGCTAGACAAACTGAGAGATTGGGATGCCAAGCTGCAAGAGACTTTTACTAACTGTGATAAGTTTGTTCACGGGCAAGAAACTCCTTCAGAGAAGAGGTCTCCGAAATCTGATGCAACTCTTTCTGAGAACTTGGAACTTGATACTTTGTCAGAGGTATGGGAGAAGATGGATAAAGTGCCTTGTGGAGTAAATGGAGAACAGCAAAATGAGGGGAGGATGCTGAAGCAAGAACAAGATGAATTAAACTTGAAAGATGCCATGACAAATGAGATCTATGTTACTATTTTGGAAGGTTTAGTAACAGAAAAATGTACTGACATAAACGATAATGAGTTGGAAAACCTGCTGTGGAGTGATATATGCCAGCTTTTATTCACAGAAGTGATGAATCAGTGGAAAGAGAACATTGAGAGTAAAAACATCGAATCTCAAACCAGGGAAGAACTGTACTGCACTATGTACTGCACAGTCCTTAGTGAGGCACTTAAGGATTATGGCTCAAGTATCACCTTTGGTTTAGCAGAATCTCACAATTTGACGGTTGAAAATAACTTGAAAGCTGCAATAAGAGAGGATATATTTTTGATTATTTTTCGTGAAACGACCAAGGAATGGACTAAATGGGAAGCTGATTATGAAACTGCATACCTTCTTAGAGAAGAGCTAGACCAGCTGCTTTTTCATGAGACCATCAAAGACATTGTTGCCAGGAACTTTCGTCAGCGCGAGGAAAGTTTAGTTAAGGAGGATCTCCATAGGGTTTTCATCAGAGAAACTATTAAGGAATGGAACATGGAGTTGAGTGCTTTTGATTTGGAGAGTCTGATGAGGGAAGAAATATATCTGTTTGTCATTGTTGAGGCGGTGAAAGATGCATTTGACCTGTTTAGAGAAGAAGCTGATTCTGGGAATCAAGACAAATTCTCTAGAGCAATGCTTTTCAAGCACAAGTTACACAACAGTAGACAGGTCAGTAGTTCAGATGCAAATTTGAATGATATGATTGGGTTTCCTTTAAGCTGCTCAGAAGTTGAGGAAGACATGGTGCAAAGTGAAAGTTTTGAAATGAACGGATACAATGCAGACCTTGACTCTGTAAGCTTGGAATGTGAGTCAGGTCATCTGGATTCTAGTGTAGGCATAATGGTTCGTGATTCCCATAAGGATTATAATCAAGAGCCTCCTGAAGTAGGTTCTGTACATTACAAAACGTTGGATCATAGCCAGCCAATTGTATACGAAAAGGTGCTGAAAAACCCTTCTGATTCTATGTTTACGCCTTTCCTCCAATTTTCAGAAGAGTTGGGTAATTTTCAGCACAATACAGACGAAAAGTTTGAGAAAAACTTCTTGAGGTATTGTTCTATAAACAAATACATGTTCATAATGGTTTTGATTAATGAGGTAGTCTTGCATGACACCTTATGATGGTGCTAGGAGTAGATTAAGGATCCACTGTACAACAACAATCATAGTTAACATTTTTTTGCAGTCTCTGATTTTTTGTATTGTAAAGTTATAAAATTGTGCATCATATGATGAATTTTAGCACATTTTTGTGTTGTGTTCTCGTTAGTGCAGGTTAACATGAAACACCATTTCATACTGCAAGATAGATACCAGGATTTGGACACATCTGTCACAGCATTCAGTTGTAGCATTCAGTCTATATATCGTAGATTTGTAGTACACAATTTATAGACGACTTTGGATGCCAGAATTCTATTTTCCCATTTCTCATCTTCAAATCAAAGTTGGCATCTAGAATTTTGCTGGAGTTCATTCTTGTAGACTAATCAGACTGCTCGGATACTCAATGACAGAATGGACAACATGAAGCATCATGTAGATAAACTTGCTGAATCCATTTCTTCCTTGAGAAAAGAGGAAGTGCTTTATAGAGAAGCTTTCAGAAGGAGATGTCAAGATCTCTGGAAGGCTGAAACTGAGGTTCGGAGCTGCAGTTATAATATTTTGGTTTTGAGTTGCTTTTGAATTGATCATATTGAGTTTAGGAGTTCATTTTTTATTTATTTATTATTAATTTTTTTTTTCATGTGGGTATAGGTTGATCTTCTGGGGGACCAAGTTGATGGTCTACTAGGTCTTCTCGAGAAAATATACACAATACTGTATCCTCATTCACCAGTTCTGCATCAGTATTTTGAGGTAAGATAGGTCAATGTGCTGTGTTGGATATTATAATTTCTTGAAATCTCCACCCAAGTCAGTTGGCTTTGGTTTGAATGTTGTAGCTTATACAGTTAATTTCGTTGCCATTTTTGTTCTCACTCAAGTTCTCTATAGGTCTCAGACATCTTAGAGTTGATCAGGAAGGAACTTATTGGAGTTTTCAATGCATCCGAAGATTGACTTTGTGTTGAAGCAGAACAGAAAGGAAGGAGCTAAACCAATATAAATAACAGAATGCAAAATACGGCAGGAGAAGACAAATAGGAAACCAACAAGGAGAAAGAAGAAAAGAATACAACATTTCTGCAACATTGAAATCTAAGAGGGCGAACTATACTATGTATGGATTGAACATCCAAAGCAAAACTAAAAATCCAGCTGTGATTGTTCATGTTACCTTGATGTTTTCAAGCAGGTTTCTCTGACGTATACTTCTTGTCCTTTTTGACTCAATATATACATGAAATAATTCCATTAAAGATCTCAACTTATTGATTGTTTGATCATTCTAGCTAGCTCTCATGGCCACACTAATTCATGTAGGCTTGTATTCTCTTTTAGTTTTAGCTCTCTACACTAACCTTGTAAACCCTTTGTACCAAGTTAGTGCAGTCACAGCACCAGTCCCAGCTCCAGTCCCAGCACCAGTCCCAGCACCAGTCCCAGCTCCAGTCCCAGCACCAGTCCCAGCTCCAGTCCCAGCTCCAGTCCCAGCACCAGTCCCAGCACCAGTCCCAGCTCCAGTCCCAGCACCAGTTCCAGCACCAGTCCCAGCACCAGTTCCAGCACCAGTCCCAGCACCAGTCCCAGCACCAGTACCAAGTCCTACACCCAGTGGTCCACCTAAATCACCGCCACCACCACCTCCAGGAGCACCATCACCACTTCCCAAGAAGGAAGGGTCTAAAGGACTGAATGGTGGACAGAAGGCAGGGGTAGTTTTCGGAGTGCTAATTGGTGCAGGGCTGATCGGGCTTGGTGCATTTGTGTACAAGGTACGAAGTGATAACGTGAGAAGAGGAAGATTTGCAGCTGCAGCCAGGACAACCATGCTTTGAGTAAACTTTTACTATAACAATTGGAAACTGAGATAGGAAGGACACCTACATTTGTTAACTCAATTATTTGTTCTCTTTGGTTTCACTGTGTTTGAACTTTGAACGGAGGCTTTTCATTTTAGTGTTACTCAGTTCTGAGAAATTTTCAATTTGCAATAAATAGTGTCTCAAAACAAAATTACCATTACTAGCGAAAGTATTGTAACACCTTGTAGATTATCTCTAAATCATTTCCTTTTTCTTTCAATACTGTAACACGTTCAATCTGGTACATTTACTATTAACTATTAAGGCTTAGTTTGATATTGAGTTTTGGGAAAAATAATCACTTATAATTATCATTATATGTTTATAAAGTGTTTATTTATAAAATTTAGTTGAAAAAACCACGATTTTAAAAAACAGATGAGATGTTGCTTATTTAAAACTCAATTTTTCCATATTTGAGTTTTTTTCACCTCGATACAAAATTAAGCCTAACTAGACATCATGACTGTAACACCATGACATTACAGAAGTACTGGTTGTAATTTGCTCTAGTCATTCAGTGGTAGTATCTTTGTGACATCCGAATTGGAAAACAACGAACATAACACAATTCAAAGGCTACTATTTGTGGAGCAACAAGTTGAGCAGAATTTGATTGGTTCCAGAATGCTAACTAAAACTTCACATGAATGGGTTTCATGTGATGCTATTACAACTTTGAAGAGAATTGAACAAGAGAGAAAAGCAAAGATCCATCATTTGAAGATTGATGCTACAAGAATATTAGATTGATGCTGCAAGACAAAAAAGGAAAGATCATACATGGCTTGTATGTAGTATATTGTGTACTTCTATTTCAGGTGCTTTAGATACATTTATGGGTTGCATCGAATGTAGAGAAGTAATCAACAACCATACATCAATCTTTTGATTAATCTGACTCTACTCGAGCTACCTTCTGCGAAGCATTCTCTTATCTTCCACCCAAGACTATCATGTTGCTCTGGAACAGTAGTCGACGGGTTTTATTCAAACTTTACTTGTTCGACGTGTTGTTGTTGTTAATACTGATTATTATGAAATCCTCATTATATCTATTCTTGTTCTTCAGAATTCAAATCTTCAAACATAAAAAATGACAAACAAGATGAATACATTGCACAACAATGTGTTTGGATGAAGAAAAAAACATGAAATTTAATTAAATGAGTGTAATTTTTAAATTTCCTTGCAAAAACATTACTATCTTAATATATTAGTTTCCACAAAAGGAGATTCTATTCATACTTCCAAAATAGGTATGTAGACCTCCTCACTTAATAGACCTTTTGTTTATTTTTACAGATTATCTATTTGGTATTTACACCTCCTGTTTTTACCTACAATACCCCTCGTTCAATAAACTCAATAAATTCAAATAATTCAATCCTCCAAAATGACATTAATACATTTTTATTTATTTTCTAAAATATATGGTACATGATATTTTTAATCAAAACATAATAACTAAAAAGAAAATATATTATTCTAATGTTACTTCATATTGTAAACTTTTGCGACCATACTTCATAAAATGAACACAAGTTGTTCACGTTCTTCACATTTGGTCATCAACATATCTTGATATATACACACACACATGTACCCCTCTATAGAACAATCTTAGTAATATCCAAAGCATACATTTAGCCAGATTAAAGAAGATGAACTCCTAAACTCATCTTAATTGATAACTCAATTACCTCTTAAAATCTAGTTCTTATTGTCCAAGATCTGATTCTTCTCAACAATTTCCTTGATTAGGTTTTTAGAATGAAGGAAATTAGATTTCCTTAATTAGTTTTTTAGAATTTTAGGTGAGAATTTCCATATCTAGATGAAATCACAACAAAATCAATATATTCTTGTTTTGTTGTATATTTTAGGGTTTATAAATATTGCGTACTTTTTAGTAATTTGACACTAATTGGCAAAGTCAACTATAACATAGAAAAAGAAAGAGGTCTAAGTACCAATTTTGGAGGTATGAATAGAAGCTCCCTTCCAAAAATAAGTTCATTTTTTTATATTTTTTTATCAAATGATGCATTTCATTACTTGAAACAAGAACTAAACGAAAATTGGGTATCTAGTGGTTTAGGCCCTAAACCCTGATCATCCCATTGTCGGCAGCCCATAAAAGCTTGGCCAACCAATTGCAGTTACAGTAAGTAAAAAGCCTTTCGACTATAATCTGCCTTTTACTTATCCTTTAGAAAGTTTTCGCATCTAAAGCCTTCATAACATGAAAAAGCTTTTTGAACCCTATTAGTTAGTTTAGTATTGAACTAGTTTAGTTATGTCAAGCACCATTTTTGGTCTCTTAACAGGAGAACACTAATTCACAAAAATGCTATTTGTTTGACACTCACAACATAAGTTATATGCCAACACTAATTTACATAATGCTACTTCTTTGGCATTCACAATATGAGCTAGAGTTATTAGAAACTGGTCATATTGTCCATAGAGCTAATTTAGTGTCATTCAGTTAACTATTTCTTCTTTCAGAATGTTTCATATCTTTCATGTCATTCATATTTCAAATTTTTATTACTTTTGTTTTATTATTTTCATTTTGTAATATAAGGTGACGATGAAGATAAGTTGATATTGAAAGGGAGTACAGAGAAATTGGTCATATTGTCCATAGAGCCAATTTAGTGTCATTCAGTTAACTATTTCTTCTTTCAGAATGTTTCATATCTTTCATGTCATTCATATTTCAAATTTTTATTACTTTTGTTTTATTATTTTCATTTTGTAATATAAGGTGACGATGAAGATAAGTTGATATTGAAAGGGAGTACAGTAGCTGCAATAATTGTAGGTAAGATATCGTACATAGTGGTTGAGGATAGATATAGTGTGGTGGAAAAAGAATGAGAGGGGGGAAGAAGTGGTAACACAGATTATTTCGAGAAGGATAAATAAGATACCCAAACTGAATAAGTTTATGGTGGCTGGTCAGGCTGGAAACTTTAAGGTGTGCGAAGTCATGGTTCGAGCTATGACAAATGCAGTAGGAGATGAAAACAATATTGATTTAGCGTTGTAGGTGGGTGAAAACTTTGTTAAGAAGTAGAAGGATGAAGCAGAGATTATATGAAAAGATTTCCCGTAAAAAATTACACTTGTTGTCTGGGATGCTATTGGAATTGTTATTTATGTGATTGGAGGAAAAAAGAAGAAGGTAGTGAGAAAGCACAATGTGGTTGTTGCAACAGGAAAGGGAAAAACATGCGTTGAAGACTTTTTCAAGGATAAAAACAGAGACAAGAAACTTAAAGATAATGAAATTGATTGCTTAGCTGAGTCGGTAGTTTGGGCTTGTGTTTGCGGGAATTCGAGTGGGGGATTTATTAGGGCTGCTCGAATTCCTGATAGAGGCGAGGTGAATGTTAAGAAAGTTCAACATGTTGTCGAGGTTGTTTCATCTTTTTTTAATTTTTTTTTTCATCTTTTTTTTTTTATAAATGTTAAGATTTCATTTTTTTTTCGTCTTTTTTTTTTTTATAAATGTTAAAAATGTAGTCTCGATAACATGTTGAGCTTTCTTAACATTCACCTCGCCTCTATCAGGAATTCGAGCTGCCCTAATAAATAACCCAGTCAAATTCCCGCAAACGCAAGCCCAAACCACCGACTCAACTAAGCAATCAATTTCATTATCTTTAAGCTTCTTGTCTCTCTTTTTATCCTTGAAAAAGTCTTCAACGCATGTTTTTCCCTTTTCTGTTGCAACAACCACATTGTGCTCTCTCACTACCTTCTTTTTTCCTGCAATCACATAAATAACAGTTTCAATAGCATCCCAGCGAACAAGTGTAATTTTTTACGTGAAACCTTTTCTTATAGTCTCTGCTTCAGCCTTCCACTTCTCAACAAAGTTTTCACCCACCTCCAACGCTAAATCAATATTGTTTTCATCTCCTACTGCATTTGTCATAACTCGAACCATGGCTTCGCACACCTTAAAGTTTACAGCCTGACCAACCACTATAAACTTATTCAGTTTGGGTATCTTATTTATCATTCTCGAACTAATCTGTGTTACCACTTCTTCCCCCCTCTCATTCTTTTTCCACCACACTATATCTATCCTCAACCACTATGTACGATATCTTACCTACAATTATTGCAGCTACTGTACTCCCTTTCAATATCAACTTATCTTCATCGTCACCTTATATTACAAAATGAAAATAATAAAACAAAAGTAATAAAAATTTGAAATATGAATGACATGAAAGATATGAAACATTCTGAAAGAAGAAATAGTTAACTGAATGACACTAAATTAGCTCTATGGACAATATGACCAGTTTCTAATAACTCTAGCTCATATTGTGAATGCCAAAGAAGTAGCATTATGTAAATTAGTGTTGGCATATAACTTATGTTGTGAGTGTCAAACAATTAGCATTTTTGTGAATTAGTGTTCTCCTGTTAAGAGACCAAAAATGGTGCTTGACATAACTAAACTAGTTCAATACTAAACTAACTAATAGGGTTCAAAAAGCTTTTTCATGTTATGAAGGCTTTAGATGCGAAAACTTTCTAAAGGATAAGTAAAAGGCAGATTATAGTCGAAAGGTTTTTTACTTACTGTAACTGCAATTGGTTAGCCAACCTTTTCTGGGCTGCCGACAATCTGTTAAACCATAAATTACGAAATTACCTTCACTGAGGTAAAAAAAAAAAATTCCAAACTATGTACCTCTAATGCTACTGAACCTCAAATCTCAACCTAATGCAACTGAGCCTCAGAAACTCCGCCGTCCTCCGCCGCGCTTCTAATGCCACTGAGTCGTCACGCTCTGGAGAAGTTGATGGGTAGGTTTCAAGGTAGTCCTTCAATCAACCAGTCTAGCTGAAATGATGAACATCCTTCCGGCAAAGGATAAGCCTTATTTTTTCAGCCGGAGTCCTCAATCAGCCGTCGCACCTCGGTCTGATGTCGTGCCTCGGTCCACCTCGCTCTGCCGTCGCGCCTCGGTCTTCCCTCCCGCCTCGCTCCGCCCTCGCTCCTCGGTCCCCCCTCGCACCTCTCTCCGACGTGCGCCGAGCAAACTAGATTAGGGTTACAAAATGAAACGGAAAATGATCGTATATAGAGGATGACATTATTGTGATTTTTGACGTTTTTGGGACTAGTTATGTTTCAGGTTTGGGCGGGCTGACTGTCTGTTACTGTTATTTTTGGTTTGCATGGTATAGAAAATTTAAGTTTTGCTATTGGTAAATATTGGTATAATATTGTAGTTATTGATAATTTTTTAATAAATATATAAGGCCGCATCGAAGAAAAAGAAAACCCTAAACTCCCAATTTTACAGACATGGCTTCCTCCGATGTGCCTCAGTTGTACCGGAAAAAAGATAAGCTTCAAGGTATGTTTTCATCTTTGATTTTTGCAAATCTCGTTCTCAATATTGGATTTTTTGTTTCAATTCACCAGTTGAGTCATATTGGTTTTTACGCCCAGAAATAGAATACTTGTCTCCGTCTGCCTGGTTTAGAATACTGCTAGGTTTTGGTATTATAAATTTAGAGGATCTGCTTTGTTCCTATTGTTTCTGGAGCATGATTTGATATCATGCAAGTTCTGAAAAGTTATTTCAATCATTGTGTGCAGAAGGACCAAGCCGCACAAAGGCGGAGGATGATCCATCTTCTGACAATGGTATGCTTTTTTCTTGTTTCTAGAGTTTGTTCTGCTTCATTGCTGTCCTCAGTTTTGAAACAAAGTGAAATGTTTATTTATATCACTCAAGTTTTGGCAGCCAAGGGTCAAAGCAACTGTGAAAGCAAATTGCCCAATGTGCCTAAGTCGAACAAAAAAAAGAAAAAGAAAAAAAAGAAACGTCGTCAAGGTACAGAGAATAGACTACCATTTGTTGATGGAATTATAGATTTATTGCCTCTGCTGTCTTATATTGATTCTTGCTTTTCTTTATTGATAAACCTCGATATTCTCTGTCACTCTTCTAATTACCATTTAATTACCACGCAAAACAGGCACCAAGACGGAAGAACCAAATCACACCAAGGAGGAGGATACATCTTCCGACGATGGTATGCTTTACATTTGTTCTACATTTTCCGAGCAAAATATCATCATTCTGTTTCAAAGTAAAATGTTGATATTATAATAAATAAGTTCTGAAAAGTTGCAGGTTCGTTTGGAACACTAAAACCATTTAGTGGTGGCCCTCCCGTTACTCCCGAAGAGGGTATGGCACTCTTTTTGTTTGCAAGTTATCTTAGGTTTGCTTGTTTATTTTTTTAGAAAAATTAACCAATAGTGTCTCAATTCTTGTGACCCGGTCAGTTTGATACACGACTTTTAAAATTGATCAAATTAATAGCTGAACTTGTGTTTTGCTATCAATGAGATGCCCCCGTCCAATTTCCGTTACAGCACCGTTAATTTTTAGACTCACGTCAATAAATTGTTGAGGAAAATTAGACGGGGCACCTCATTGATAGCAAAACACAAGTTCAGCTATTAATTTGATCAATTTTAAAAGTCGTGTATCAAACTGACCGGGTCACAAGAATTGAGACACTATTGGTTAATTTTTCTAAAAAAATAAACAAGCAAACCTAAGATAACTTGCAAACAAAAAGAGTGCCATACCCTCTTCGGGAGTAACGGGAGGGCCACCACTAAATGGTTTTAGTGTTCCAAACGAACCTGCAACTTTTCAGAACTTATTTATTATAATATCAACATTTTACTTTGAAACAGAATGATGATATTTTGCTCGGAAAATGTAGAACAAATGTAAAGCATACCATCGTCGGAAGATGTATCCTCCTCCTTGGTGTGATTTGGTTCTTCCGTCTTGGTGCCTGTTTTGCGTGGTAATTAAATGGTAATTAGAAGAGTGACAGAGCAAAACAAAAGTTGAGACATTATTAGTGAATTTTCCTATTATTTTTTATAGTAATACCGCGCCAAACAACTTAGAAAGACTTGACTTCTCAACTCAAGCAGTTCTTTTTGCTCTATGTGCTGCATTAATGATCCTATTATGGTGCAGCTCCTCATTTTTAATCAAACACTCCCATCTTGCTCTTCTTATGGTACCACTCATGGCACATTATCACTCATGCATTTCCCTCCCTTTTTTTTTTTTTTTTTTTTCTGTGAAGCAGTTGCTGAGTACAACAAAGTTACCTATGACCCGGAGGCTAAGGGTAAGTCTTATACTTGTACTTTCTTAAGGTTTGCGAAGAATATTATATGTGGGCATCCTTGAATTCTTTGTGTTGAAGAAATTTTTTATTTGTTTGGGTATTTGGTCAATTGGTTTCTGAAGGGAACCTCATCAGCACTTGATCAGCATACTTATTTTGTTTTTTTACTGTATCATTTACAGATAACTTTTCCAGCCTGCATGATGTGTAGTAAAACTGTTAGTTAGGCAACTCCTTCTCTGTTTTCTTTCCTTATTTATACAATCTTTGCATTTGCAAGTTCTCCTTGGAACTTGTTAGTCAATTTGTTATGCTTGTTTCTTTTGTTTTTGATACTATGAGGAGATTAGCTGGAATTTCCTTGGCTTGTGTTTTGAAGTAAAAAACGTCTGTTAATATTTGTTTGTGCACGATGCATAACCGACATTAAGTTTATTTCACCTTCATGTCAGTGATAGCTTACATAGAATAATATGATGCAGCTAATTGTTGACTTTTGATCTTTGCATTATTCTTGCTGTTAAAGTGATGTTATTTTTCGGGAGATCATTTTGTATTGAAGCTTCTCATGTTACATCATACATTCATCTATGCTTTATCTATGGTATTGTTCAGTGTCACGTCGTCATATCACTTCTCTTGGGTTTTGTCATTATCTATTGTTCATTTTCTTACTCTTTTTTATTATTATATATTTTGGAATATTAGCAGCGGCAGAGCTTTGTAAGTTCCTCGGCCATGAATCTCCTTGTTCGGCTTGTGGTAAGCTTTCGATTTTTTATTTCAAATTCTATCTAGGGGATTGTCTGAATTTAAAGGGTGTCAATTATTTATTTATTTATTATTTTTTTTGTTGTAGATGATATTGGTCTCCCCAGACAGCGGCCATTTTTTCAACCAGTAACGTCAGACGACTCAAGTATGCTTCTGATATTTATTTTCAGTTCCCTTGGGGGTGTGTGTGTTACTTATTTCACTTCGGACGGCCGTACATCAGTTCCCAAATGTGCACCATGTGAATGGACTATCTCCCTCATTTCAGTTCATTTCCTGATGTCTTGTATCTTTGCAGATGAAGAAGAAGAAGAAGAGCTTCCTGAGCTTCCTCCGAATTCGTATTATTATTATTAACAGTGAAGGTCTTTAGCTTGTGATATTCATGGTGCTGCTTGTTCTCTGAGAGATAGAAGTGTTGCATCTTTTTCTATTGGCCAAATTATTATTGTGATCCTAGCCTTCTTGAGATATGTAGCTTGTGATATATCCATGAAAGACTCGTGCATTGAGAAAAGAAATTGATGCTCCTTTTTTATATATATTACCAAATGTATGGTTGCTTAATGTAATTTTAATCTATAACGTCAATATTTTTAGACCCGACCCGCAAATCCGACCCATCAGCAAATCAGATTTAATTCAAATCGATCAAGTTACAGAAACTTCTCCGAATCAAAATTTTGACATGACCAATGCAATTGTGAACAGTTCTTTTGGCTTTTCCTCTCCTCCACAGGTCTCATATGCTCAATCATCACCCGAGGTATGTTTTCGTCCTGATCCTGTGTCTACTAGTATTCTCCTGTGTCTGCTAGTATTCTGGTTAAACAATTGCCTAATCGTTCTACTCATTGTCAGTCTAAAAAACATTATGAACCTACTCTAAGTGCAAAAGTCAAATATCTTATCGCTAATTATGTGTCGACCCATAGACTGTCTAAACCATACGTTGCCTTTGTGAATCAATTATCTTTAGTATGTCTACCTAGTAAAGTACATGATGCAATGAAGGATGAGAAGTGGATGCAGGAGATGACAGTTGAAATGGATGCTATTGAGAAAAATTGTACATGGGGAGTTAGTGTCATTACCACCAGGGAATAAAACAATTGGTTGTCGGTGGGTGTATACTGTGAAGCACAATTCAGATGGATCAGCAGACAGGTACAATGCGAGATTAGTGGCCAAGGGCTACACTCAGAAGTATATATGGGGTGGATTACGATGAGACTTTTGCGCCGGTAGCAAAAATTAACACAATTCTGGTACTTCTTTCGTCAGCTGCTAATCTTGATTGGCCTCTAAAACAATTCGATGTTAAGAATGCATTATTGCATGGTGACTTGTATGAGGAGGTTTATATGGATTTACCTCCTGGATATAGTGTCTCTAGTGGAGAACGAGTGGTGTGTAAATTGAAGAAATCTCTCTACGGTTTAAAACAGTCTCCTTGAGCTTGGTTTGGGAGATTCACCAAGTTCATGAGACAAATTGGGTATCGACAGAGCAATTCAGATCATACATTGTTTCTTAAACATCGAAGTGGTAAAAATACCGCTTTAATTATTTATGTTGATGATATGGTTGTGACTGGTGATAACTTTGAGGAGATTCAGAAGTTACAAGGTCAATTGTCGTCTGAGTTTTAGATGAAAGATTTAGGGAGTTTAAAGTATTTCCTGGGAATTAAAGTTGCTCGTGGGAAGGATTGTATTGTGTTGAGTCAGAGAACATATGTTCAGGATTTATTGGCAGAAACAGGTATGCTTGATTGTAAGCCTGTTAATACTCCTATTGAGCAGAATCATCGATTAGTAGAGTATTTAGATCAGGTTCCCACAAATAAAGCAAGGTATCAACGGTTAGTTGGTCATTTTATCTATTTATCTCACACTAGACCTGATTTAGCCTATGCAGTTAGTGTAGTGAGCCAGTTTATGCACAGTCTGAGTGAGGCGCATATGGATGTTGTGTTTCGTATCTTACTGTATTTGAAGTCCGCTCCTGGAAAGGGATTGGTATTTTCTAAGAATGGTCATTTGGATGTCTTTGGTTATACAGATGCAGACTGGACAGGTAATATCACAAATCACAGGTCTACTTTAGGTTATTTTACATTTGTTGGTGGTAATTTGGTTACTTAGAAGAGTAAAAAACAGAAGGTGGTGGCTCGTTCTACTTCGGGTAATATCAAAGACATTTGGATGTCTTTGGTTATACAGATGCAGACTGGACAGGTAATATCACAGATCACAGGTCTACTTCGGGCTATTTTACATTTGTTGGTGGTAATTTGGTTACTTGGAAGAGCAAGAAACAGAAGGTGGTGGCTCGTTCTAGTGCAGAAGCAGACTATAGAGGAATTGTTCCAGGCTTGTGTGAGATGTTGTGGTTGAGAAACTTACTAAAAGACTTGGGGTTCAAGCAGAAAAAGGCTATGTCGCTCTACTGTGATAATAAAGCTGCTATTGAAATTGTTCATAATTTTGTTTAACATGATCGTACAAAACTTGTTGAGGTAGATCAGCATTTCACTAAAGAGAAGTTGGATGGACATGTCATTTATTTCCCGTTTGTCCCTACAAAAGAGCAGTTGACTGATATTCTTACGAAAGCTCTTTCGAGTAAAGTTTTTCATGATTCACTTAGCAAGTTGGGCATTCATGTATCATTCACGGACATGCCTCGCGGAACAATACAAGGATCATGGTGACCATGGATTGTTAGTTCAGTCTGTTTCTTATCTCTAGTCACCGTATTCTGCTTTTTCTGAATAAGTCACAAAACCATTGAAAGGATTCATGATTTATTGAATCTAAATATGCAAAAATGTAAAGAGAAACGCAGAGAGGCAATAAGACTACATCGTGTATTCCCTTGTATATAATGAACAGTACATGAAGACCTATTTATAGGCTAGGGATTTTTAGAGAATGACAAATCTACCCTTTATACTTAACAACCATGACAGTTTGTTAGTTCATCCTGTAACAGTCAAAATAACAGGGCACAATACAAATTTCTTATATATGAACTTTCATGCATCATCTTGGCCTCACTATACTTTTCCTTTTAGTTAAAGCAAATCTTGCAGTTGCAAAAGATTGCTCCCTATATATATATATATCATTTTTGAACTTTGTTTTCAGTAATAAGTTGTTTTTTTGTAAGATGAGAAATGCAGCTTATTTCATCCCATATCCTCACTTTTCTTGCTTAACTGCTGAAGATTGACTGGAAGTTTCTCTTATGTTGTTCTGTAATGAAATGGAATGGTGCAGTGGTTCCAGTGGTGGAGGCTGCTAGTGCTCGTGGATCAGTTAATGGCTCAATTTGCCCAATGCCATCTCTTTCCTGATGTAGGGCGCATGGCAGAGGCAGTTGAGAAATTGATTGATCGCAACAAAGGAAAATCGGGTTTGTTGCAAATATGGCGATCAGTGGCAGAACCGTAATTACAATTGTGGTTTGGAAAGTTGCAGATTTGACATTCGGTGTCCGATTGACGATGTGATACCTTTCCGGGAAGGGAACGACGCCAGGAGTCAAACTCATCGCTTTTCCACAATGTGTAGGCTTTTTCGGGCTTTCGAGTTCGTTTAGGGTCTCAAAACGGCCGTTTTATATATTTCCAAAATTTATGTTTTCTAATTTGTTTTGGATTTGTTTTATTTATTTCCTTGGGCCTTAGGGTTTTGTTGTTAGTTGCCCTAGGGTTTGTTTAGCAGTATTTATACATCTTTAAACGGGTGTGAATGACTATCTTATTATCTTGCAATCAAACAAGAGTTTTCTCTTATTCTCTGGTGGATTTCAGAATTTATCCTTAGGGTTCTTCGCTTGAGAACCCTTGTTACTAATTAGGTCTTATTATCTTTCAATCAAACAAGAGTTTTCTCTTATTCTCTGATGAATTTCAGAATTTATCCTTAGGTTCTTCGCTTGAGAACCCTTGTTACTAATTAGGTTTATCGCTTGTAAACCTACCATTCTTTTACTGCGTCATTTCCTTACAATCCAGGTGTAGAAGTGAACTCCCTTCCAACTATGTGTCTGTCATAGTTTTGTCTTCCATCTCGTGGGAAGAAATTATATCTAGGGATCATATATCAGTACTTATCATGTTTGGTGACAAGGAGAGCACATATGATACGTACAACCAGAAAAGGGTTTCAACAATGTTATACCTTTCCTCGTCAACTAGAGAACAGTCGAATAATTTGTGAACTTGGGAAATTTAGATATTGTCACCATGTCACTTAGTGAAGATAAATGCTAATCATTTTTCTGTATCATAAGCTACTTGGTCATAATTTCTATGCTAAGTATGCTAATTTTAAGGGATGTATTCAATACAGATTTTAACAGATTCTTACTGATTTTTTAATAATCCATAGAATCTGCGGAATGTTTTAACCCCAAAGAGAGTTAAATAGATTCTATTAGATTGATTTATTTGTAGTTACATGGACTTATATAAATATTCAATTGCATTCCTTACTTTTCGGTCTTGATAACATTTCTAGTTTCTATTGATGGGTTACCGAGAATAACAGTAGTACTTTTTCTATTGTACTTCTGATTAATCGGACGTCTTGGACGAGTCTTGATAACCTTTCTATTGTTGGGTTACAACAGTTCTTGATTGTACTTCTGATTAACTGGTCTAAAACTGTTCTAGGAATACTGCTCTGTGCATGCCAAAGCATATTTTGCATACGTCATGACTACACAATCCAAAGAGAAATAATAGTTAACAAAAAGATAGCTATCATTGCTGCAGAATTCAACTAGAAATAATAGAAGAGTAAATAAAAAGACAACCATCATTAAGAGAGCAGCGTATACGTTTTCATGTTTCTGGTCAAATGTACTATCAGAGAGGAGACGACTGTATAAACCACAAAGTACAAAACTGTGAATAATTGGGAGTACAAAAATAAGATAAAAAATACGAATTACAATGTCTTACAAAAAAGGTATAAATGACGGAGATTTTTCCATCGAGCAATATGCTACTAGCATATTCGGAAAAATGTCAAAAATTTCCGGCAACATATAATTGCTTTCATCTCAAAATAACTAGGAGACCACTGCTGGTAGACAAAAATCTTATCCAGTTGTGGCTGCCTTCTTTTGCTGGAGCTGTTCTGAAGCGGCAATCTCCTGATTTCGGTCCATGGCCTTCCACAAGCTCACAGGCTGCAAAGTTCATGGCACCCAATGGAGCAAACCAGAAAAACCTGGGCACTGCTCCCTCGTGGCGGAGAAGTAGGCTACAATTGCCAATGATATAGGTCGACTGCGTGGAGCAGTCAGCATTATTCTTTTCATCACATCAAAGGACGTAGTGAGAACAACAGCTAGCCCACCAGATAAGACCCCAACGACAATTGTTTCCCGCGGTTCCAACTCCGATTTCATAAAAGAACATTTGAAACTAATCATTCAAAGGAACATAAAAGAACTTAAACGTGAAGCAACATGCGATTTCATAAAAGATGCCCGAGAAAAGATACCTTTCGCCTCTGTGTATCTGAAGAAATCTTGGACAGAGGACAGTTTCTTCTTGTCTGGATAGTCTTTAGAGGATCGCCCCAGCTGAGGTACAGGCTCAATCAGTTCTGTCAATGAAACTGTGGATAAAGAAGATCACAGACGCTTCACATTTGACAAAGGAATACTAAGTATATCGCTAGCAAGCTTCTGCGGCGAACATCCTGCAGTTTCTCCACCGTTACTTGCATCAACACCATCATTACCCTCTTCACTAACTGGAAATGTCACCCCAACAACGCCTGATGGCACTCCACCCACTCTAGAATACTTCAAGTTTCCCAGAAACCCATTTACATCTGCTGTCCGACCTGCTGATAACTGCCTTAAAATGATCAAAGTGAGAGGAAGGAGGCGATTGTGGGGAAGAATCACAAGTTTGGAAATCACTTTCTTGCTCCCTGATCAAACTCCTGAAGATTCTAAGCAAGTTGATCAAAAACAAAACCTATGAAGCATTCTAGTGATCCATTGTTTCCTTGTTTCTGCGACACACTTTCATTCTTAATTGCGCTGACATGATGATGGCCCTTAGACTCCCTCTGTTTCAGGTCCCCCAAAACCTCTGACCTAGAACAAGCACTACAAAATGTTTTTATTCTTCAAATTTACAAATTGCTTGCTCAACTCTGAAAAAGTTTCAGCTGTAGGCTGGTGAATTGTATATCCTTTTTTCAAAAACTTCGAACGTTCCAACTTATTAAAACCTTCTTTTTTGCCACAAAGATTTGGGAACCAAATTACCCTAGCTATGACCTTAGTGTCTAAATTAACTCCTAAGATCTGATATGAACCTAAAACTCCAACTGTACTTATTATTTTATGCTTCAAACCATCCTCATGTTTATAACAAAAATCCACATTATTACTCACACAAATCACACTCCGTGCTAAATTGTTCCTAAGCTCATTATGAAAACATGAAACAGCCTCGACAACATGTCGAGCTTTCTGAACCTTCACCTCGCCTCTATCAGGTACGATCGCTGCCCTAATTAATCCCCCACTCAAATTCCCACAAACACAAGCCCAAACTACCGACTCAGCTAAGCAATCAAATTCATTACCTTTAAGTTTCTCATCTCTCTTTTTATCCTTGAAAAGGTCTTTAACGCATGTTTTTCCCATTCCTGTTGCAACAACCACATTGTGCTCTCTCACTACCTTCTTCTTTTTTCCTCCAATCACATAAATAACAATTCCAGTATCATCCCAGCCAACAAGTGTAATTTTTGACGGGAAATCTTTTCCTATATTCTCTGGTTCAGCCTTCCACTTCTTAACAAAGTTTTCACACTCCTCCAGCGCAAAATCAATATTGTTTTCATCTCCTACTGCATTTTTCATAGCTCGAACCATGGCTTTGCACTCCTTAGCGTTTCCAGCCATACCAGCCACCATAAATTTATTTAATTTGGATATCTTATTTATCCTTCCCGAACTAATCTGTGTTACCACTTCTTCCCCCCTCTCATTTTTTTCCACCACACTATTTCTACCCTCAGCCACTATGTACGCTATTTTACCTACAATTATTGCAGCTACTGTACTCCCTTTCAATATCAACTTATCTTCATCTTCGACCTTATATTACAAAATGAAAACAAATGAAACATAAGTAATAAAAATTTGAAATATGAATGACATGAAAGATATGAAACATTCTGAAAGAAGATATAGTTAACTGAATGGCACTAAATTGGCTCTATGGACAACATGACCAGTTTCTAATAACTCCAGCTCATATTGTGAATGCCAAATAAGTAGCATTATGTAAATTAGTGTTCTCATATACCTTATGTTGTGAGTGCCAAACAAATAGCATTTTTGTGAATTAGTGTTCTCATGTTAAGAGACCAAAAATGGTGTTTGACATAACTAAACTAGTTCAATACTAAACTAACTAATTGGGTTCAAAAAGCTTTTTCATGTTATGAAGGCTTTAGATGTGAAAACATTCTAAAGGATAAGTAAAAGGCAAATTATAGTCAAAAGGTTTTTTACTTACTGTAACTGAAATTGGCTGGCCAACTTTTTCTGGGCTGCCGACAATGGGATGATTGACTTTCTCGCACTTTTGAGTTTTTGAGCAGAAATAACCACCATTTTCCGTCTCATTCTCATCAAACATGAATACTGTGCCGCTGTAGACTTGCTTCACTATTCCTTGCCTACCCTGAAAAGTAAGATAAACCCATTTTAAAGTTTCCACTAAGCACATGGTCCCCATAGAAATTTGCAAATATCTACGACAAATATCTCAAACAAGTGCCAAACCTTCAATGGTCCTTCCAAAACTTTAACTGTATCACTGACACAAATGTTCTTCTGGTGCTGATCTAAAGCGGTAATTTTTACATCAGAAAGTACGTGCTTTATATCATTCCGCGAAACTGTCACAACAGCAGATCGTCCCGAGTACTCTTTCAGAATCTAGGAAATATACAAGAATGTAAGTCAGAATATCAAATACCTGAAATCATTGATTAAAATATGTAATCTGAGCACATTAACTATATTGTTTACCTTGTAAGTACCATCTTTCTCAACGCCTAGCACAAGACCAAAATCTTTCTTGCTGCAAAAATAATCATATAACAAGTAAATATCATTTCAATATTAAGCAGTTCATTGCGAAAACACCTAAGGCCGCAAACAGCTTGTAAAGACTCACCTGAAACAAACAAGTTCATAAGGCTCATAGAGATTCCCACCACGCCCTGAAGAACCTTTTCCTTTCCCAGTACGCCCTGAAGAACCTTCTTTCCCAACTGCAGGACCTTCTCCTTTGCCGTTACCCTTTAATGACCATCCTCCTTTTCCAATACACCCTGTTGAACCCTCTCCTTCATCGTTGTCGATGCTCTTCCTGTTCTTATTGTCACCATAAAGCTGCAAAAGACCCTCTCCTTCGTACTCAGGTTTGCTTGTGCTGATCATTCTCGGTGCTGTAGTAGGCAGTTTCTTTGTAGTAACTCCCCGGCCCTATAGAGTAAAAAGAACCAACATTCGTAAGAACATCTTACTGAAACTTTGCAGGTCCACAGAAATCTGAAATCAAAAGTAACCAAAGCCAAAGGGAAGTAAGAGTTAAGTCCGTTCAACAAAAAGGAATTTGGCCTTCTTCCCACCTAATTTAAATACTTTTTGCTCATAAGAGAATATCATCGCCTCGTAAAACCACAGAACAACATTCCTTTCCCGTATTGGGAATGGTTGAAAGGAAGAAATCTGTGCGGGAGAATCTATAGCATCAGAAATCTCCCATATATATATATATATATATATATATATAGCATCTAAGGTACAACTGTAAGAGATGGTTCAACCAAAATATATACAACTGCACAGGATCTACCTTTCCTAATGACTTGTAAATGTGTAAATACACATTTACAAGTCATTAGGAAAGGTAGATCCTGTGCAGTTGTATATATTTTGGTTGAACCAAATACCCATGTTGATCTATGATAGTCGGCAGTTACCAATTAAAGGCTAGACGTTGGTTTGGCAAAGAAAACGAGATTATCAAAATGTGATCATAACCTTTGTGAATAATTTTTTTCTTTTCAGAGAAACAAGAGTTATGCTAAGAATTGTAAGAGAGAATACACAGCAGTGGATTAAAAAAATACCTCGGGAAAAATGAAAAGCTAGAAAAGAAGCAAAAAAACCTAGAACAAAAAATTCAGTCTAAAACAGATCAGGGTACTGCAGTATTCAGTCCCTAAAGCAGTAAAGTAGCCAAACAGAAATCTCTGAACTCAAGAGTAATCAAAGCCAAAGAGAGGTACAAAACTTAACTATGTCCAACAAAAAGAATTTGGCCGTCTTCCCACCTAATTAAATGCTTTTTGCTTACCAGAGATTAAAACCACCCAGTAAAACCACACGACAACATTCCATATCACCATTCCAATTACAACCATCCTGTAATGGGAATCTTGTAATTGGAATGGATGAAAGGAAGAAATCTGTGCGGTAGCATCTATACCATCAGAAATCTCAAACAGGGAGATCAATGGCATGAGATTGCAAACAAAGATCATTTTTCAGCTTTCAGGAAGAACTACGAAAATTAAACTTTGAAAGCATAACCGCTTTTACAAAAATGAAACTCTACCATATCTTCCAGGGGGAAAGAAGTATTTTAAAGCTAGAAAGGTGCTTTCTAATCTAAGAAAGCAGCAAATTGTTAGTGTAAATTGACAGCATGAAACAAGGATAATTCACATTTGCTAATGACTTATTGATGAGTATTTCTCCATGTTGATATAAGCATTGGTTTGGTAAAAATAACAATAAAGATCAGAGAAAGACCAAAGGCAAGCAAATCACAAAACATAAACTAGAGCGGCAAGAAATTTGCTCACAATTTTCGCTGCCATTGCTTGTGGATCAATTCTGGGTATCAGCTTTACTGTTGCTTTTGTCTTTTCGTTCACAGCCACAATCAACCGGAAAAAAAAAACTCATATAAGTATCAATTGGACAAAGAACACACCTACCCAATTTAGGAGATATTATACCTGTCCCAAATCACCCTTGTAGTTCCAACTCTTCACGCCGGCTGACGAACAGACAGCAATTTCAGTGCTTCTAGTCCGAGGAGCCAGCAAATGAGAAGTTTCGTTTTTAAGAACTGGCGTCACTTGGGATGAAAATATATCACAAAGTCCTTTACATGCCTAAGAAAAAGTGAAAAACAACGATATACATCAGTTATGATCCCGAATAAAAAAGGCACAATTACTAGGACTAATGAACTACAAGCAACAAGTACAATATTGTAAACATAGATCACCTCCTGAACGTCACATAGCTTATCAGCTTCAATGAAAACAAACCCCTTGACGTGATCGACAGCAAATGCAGATATTATCTGCAGCTTGGTATCCATTGATCGTAAGTCAACAAACATCTGCATCATACAGAAAGCTAAGAATCTCTCGCATCCAACCTACAGCAAAAAAGTTGAGTGAGAAAAGAGAGTGGTTCTTCTTTAGGCAGATAAATGGCTTTAGAAGACATTTCAATATTATACAACACTAAAAAGTAAAGAAACATCTGACGCATACCGCGCACTTTACTTTCCAGATAATAGGACCTTTGGCAGAAGGCTCGAACACAATTCCATCAACTGATCTTTTGTCTTCATAATTATCTTCAGCATTAGTAACATAGGTAGATCCAGTCTTGTATCGTTCTTCCATCATTCTTTCAAATTCTTCCTGGACCACAAGCTCCTCTTTAGGAATGAATAGAGGATTATAGGCTTTCTCAGTTGGGCAGTTGACTAGAGGTTCTGTTTCCATAAAATCTGTTCCCATATTTTGATAGAAAACGCCAATGTGAACATAGATTTCGTAGATGAAATCAAATTATGCGACAATGATGATTTTGCACGTCAGTTATTCAAGCATGTCATAAAGAACTAACAGCAAGACACTTTACTGAAATATCTAACCACAGATGTAATCATCCTTTATATTGCACTTGCAAAACAAGCATCCAGGAATGAACATTTGTGGTGTATCTTGGCATGCAACAAGCTTATATTGCAGCTAGATAATCCATTACTCAAATGTTCACATAAATGCAGTCCAATATTTCACTACTCTACCGCAAAAGGTGCCGATTCTTTTTTCCATGGGATCAACAACCACAAGTAACAGTCAAATTATAGCTATCATATCACAGGAAGCACCAAATACAACAGCGGTAGTGTACCCACGCACATTTGGCACCAGCTGCAACTTGAGTAGCACATCTGCTATTAGAGGGTACACCTTGACACAATGGCCAAAATAAAAAGTAGACTCAGCCATTCACATAAAAACCGCAAGACTCGTATCACTAAGAACACAGAGAAATTTCTCAAATAATACCCAAATCCCTAGTAAATGTCAGACGAACACATAAATCCCTAGTAGGTCGGAGAGACAGAGAGCTGTGTACTATACCGTCCATGAACCCTAGCTCTGTCGCAGTGCCGCCTTTGCCTCTCTTTTCATTTCTTTTGTTTCTCTTCCCAGCAATGGGAATGACTCCGTCCGTTTCCCCTTCAGAAATGATGTGTACGACCTCTAGCAGGAACGGAATCATTGTAGGGCCCACCAAAAACTCAGGAATGAATCCTCCTTCTGATTCCGGAGGGGGACTAAGTATTGATTCCGGACTTGGCCTGAATCAAAAATGCATTCCCAAAGTGTCCTTACAATTTATGGATAATCCCAAAATACCCCATTTGAAAACATGAAAGGGCCCTATCGTTCGTGTTCGTCCCCCACCCCCCGCTTCATTCTTGAAGCCAGCCAAACAAAGCCGTGTCCCATGAATGGGTGTTTTTGTAATTAACCGTATCACGATTACCAATAAAGCTTACTCATTGTAAGATGCCCGATCAATGCTCGAAGTGAAAGGCTTTAAAAATAGGGTAATCGAAACAAATAAAATTATTTCGACCAAAAAAAATAATAACAATAAGGCTTTAAAAGACAAATATAATTATTATTTCGACCAAAAAAAATAATAACAATTCTATATAAAATAAAATAAAAATCAAATCTAAATTGAATTAAAGAGTCGCATACCAAGCACCCAACCATATCCATGTCTCTAATCACAAAACTATGAGAACGTCTTGAGATATTTGAGGGTGAGGAAAGATACACATCTGATCATTTGAAGACATATATGCATCATCCAAGATGTAGTCATCTTCCCTCAACCACATCCATCTCATGAATCTCACAAGCTGATTGGCCTTATAGACATATGGAACCATGCCTTCTCTTTATCTAACACTAGCTCAACCTCAAGAGAGAGAGAGAGAGAGAGAGAGAGAGAGAAAGAGAGTATCTGTATGAAGCTTGAACAAAAAAAAAAATGAATAATGAGAAGGATAGATCAGAGTCCCTTTATACATTTTGTAGGAGGTCAAGTTACAAAAATACCCCTAATCATATCCAATCAACTGCGTACAAGGAGACAAATGGTCTGGGGCAAACGGTCATTTCCCGTTATCTCTAGTTCCTCTCTCTAACGAACTTTGAAGAGACCTCCTCTGTACTTGCTCTTCCCCGGTTTCATCGCCTGGAAAGCCTCCGATCCGACTTCCACGATTCAAATGAAGGTAACCCCTTATTGCTGGATCCACAAATCCCACGATTAATTTCTAAATTCAACTTGAAACGGGGATTGTGGGATTGGATTCATGATTCTCACCATCTGTTTCCAAGTTTTACTTTAAACTCAATTGATTGATTGATGGTTTCAGAAAGACAATATTTGAATTTCATTGATATTGGAATTGAAACATTCTGGGATTCAGCACTTGGATATTTGTCATTTTGAAACTTGCCTCAAACTTTCTTCTTGCCAAGTGTTTGAGGGATTGACACAACAACGCTAATTTTTGCGTTGCTGAAATTTACAATTGATTGGGTTTGAGAAAACAATGAATGAATAAGACTCTTCCCTGTGTTCGTTACAGAGTACCTGACTCGAGCCGTGTACAAGCTAGACTCATTCATATCTTTTAATAATAATAGTACGGAGCCATTTCAATCTTAGTCATGTTATTATCCATGTCGTGCTAGCTTCACGTCTTTCTGCTTTCTATGACAGACCAATGAGACCATTCATGTTTTGCAGCTAGTGTTTAGTTAGTTGTTTAAGACTGTAACTTCTAACAAAGTATCTTTCAATTCTGTTGTGAGAATAATCAGGTCCATAGGAATGTAGCAATGTGACTTGAGAAATACTGCAAGTAGGAAAAGCTAAGCGTTCTTAGTACAAGAAACCAAGCTTAAACATACAAACTATTTGGTTTCTTGATTTTCGTTACTCTAGTCTGTCTGACAAAATGAAATGATTCTGTAGCTAATGGGGACTTGTTACGCAGCGACCAAGTCTTATCAAAACATGTAGTATTCACAATGTTTCACAAACGCCAGCAACGCAGTGGTTATGGTTTTTGTGGTTTTTTTAACAATGAGTCTTAGATATGCTTTATGTGGTGTAGATGCTTTAGAAACTAGGTCCTGTAAGTGTAATCTTCACACTCTTTTTAGTTAGGTTCAACATGAGGATATTGCTTTCAGTTCGCTACTGCTTTTATGAAGAGTCGATTATTTTACTTTCTTGTTCGACTATACATGTTGTTTCAAGTTAGTTCTGGGGTCTGACATTTACATGACATTCGAATATCCAGAGGTTCATTCAACTTAGAGAGTTAGAAGTCTGTAAGTGATGGCCGTCGTCCGTGGCTGATTCTTCCTGCAACTCTTCTCACATTCCTCCTTGCCGCTGGAGCTCTCACTGATACAGGTATCGGACATTCATCTACCCAGCACGTACAAACAGATTAGGCTACTTGTTAATTATATTTGCCAAGTTTGAATCCCTCTTCCTACAAGTACAAATGAAGATAAAATTGTATTTCGGTTCATAATCCAACTTTGTTATTGTGAATTAGGTGGTTAATACCAAAGGGAAGTTTCCAGGGGCTTTAATCAATGCCACAACCAGTATGAAATATGATGTTGTTCATGTCAGTGTGTTGAATCATATGGATATGAACAGCTGCTCATAACTTGGTAATTTGGTATGGCCAAATCCATCACATTTTTGTTGTATAGAAAATCATTCTGATATATTTTGATTTCTATCAGACTTCAGACGCTAGACCAACAGAGGAGAGAGAGAGAGAGAGAATGAATAAGACTTCTTCCTAGTACCCTTTGTTGGTTACCGATTTGGATTCTCTTCTCACATTTTTTTTCACTTTACCTTCCTGACCTTCATCTAATGGCTTACAGTGTATTGCATCATTAGATAAAGTTTGCAGTGAAAGCCTAAAGAGATTGTAAGCCATTAGATGAAGGTCAGGTGAAAAAAAAAAAAAATGTTAGGAGAGGATCTGGATCCGTTGGTTACATAGTACAATTATACTGGTGAATAAGACTCAATTTTAATATTTGTTCAGTGAATATTAAAAGATATTATTTATTTATCCCTATAGTTTTGGTCAATCGATCGTCTATTCGACCTCTTCAGAACACAACGGCTGAATCACTTACATCTACATCATAATCTGGAGTATACCATACTGGCCACTTGGATTCGTCCATTCTTCTAAATGCGATTGATATCCTAAGAGAACACCCATTTAGTGAATATTTTTAACCAAGTCATTAATACAATTAATTTATGAGTAACAAGTTTACTGTTTTGGTTCTTACCGCTTCGAAGGTACGGCAGGTTGATAATTCATTCTGAAGTATGTAAATCAAGATCATGCTCATAAATAACACAAACACATATGAAACTCAAACCAAAAACATAATACAGATTGCAGAATAGAGATCTTCAAGCTGTGCTAGGATTATACCTTCATCACTTCTCCAATCACCCTTCATGGCTATCCTTGATCTAGACATCTTTCTCAACTTGATCAAACTGCACACAAACTAAACGAATCAATAGAACAAGGGACAAAGGTCTTTTGCGTTTCAATATCAAGCAAATAGAATGGGATTGCAAACTCAACGCAAAAGATATTGAACACATGGAGTAATGCCTTCTATATATAATGGCCAATGTGATCAAGTAGAATCCAATCCCATAAGTAAATCCTGATCAAATACTAAATATACTTCTATAAGCCTTAGTTTTATCGCAATACCAATTGGATGTAACACATGCTTTATACAATGAACTTCTACGTTTACTAAGTGATATACAACTCTGTAAACTTATTTACAATAGAGTTATAGTTGTAATACTTCCTTGTCAAACTGAAACTTATTCAATAATAAATGATTATAGCAACAGATAGAGTTTGTGTCTAATTTGATTCTTAGCGGCACACTATGCTTAGCCTCATCAGTGGCACTTCCATTTAAACCAGAACAGATCTACAGTGAATAGGTAATTATTCATATCTAATTACATGCAGTAGTAAGCAACTGGTGGTACATGATGAAGCTAAACAAAGAGCAAATGGTACATGATGATGCTAAACAAGAAAAATACAAAAATACCCCTAAGATCTAATTTTTTAATAGTTTTTTTGTTATTATTATTGTTTTTAAAATTAAAAGAAGTGTATTGAAATAGAAGAAAAACCATACGGACGAATTTATCCATAAAAAAATGTCACGTGGCACACCTATTAGCGGTGTCATTAACATTGTGTATAATTGTTTAGTCAAAGACAACTGTTGGTTAAATCAATGTATGTACCGTCCTCAAAATTTTGGGTTTTAAATTTAACAAAATTACACAAGTTTTCGCTGACCATAAGAAAAAAGAAAGCTCGGTTTTCCTATCACGGAACCGGCCCGGCTCGGCATTGTTATTTAGACCCGGTTTTAAGATATATAAATTTATAAGGCCGCATCGAAGAAAAAGAAAACCCTAAATTCCCAATTTGACAGACATGGCTTCCTCCACGGCCAAGTCCAATCGGAAAAAAGATAAGCTTCGAGGTATGATTTTCACCTTTGATTTTTGCAAATCTCGTTCTCAATGTTACCTGTTGAGTCATATTGGTTTTTACGCCCAGAAATAGAATACTTGTCTCCGTCTGCCAGGTTTAGAATACTGCTAGGTTTTGGAATTATAAATTGATTCTTGGTGGATATTATTTGTTACTGTTATGATGATCAATTGATTACCGATAAACAGCTCCGAGGGTATGCTTTATTCTTTTTTTTAGAGGATCTGCTTTGTTCCTATTGTTTCTGGAGCTTGATTTGATATCATGGAAGTTCTGAAAAGTTATTTCAATCATTGTGTGCACAAGGACCAAATCACACCGAGGAGGAGGATACATCTTCCGACGATGGTATGCTTTTTTCTTGTTTCTAGAGTTTGTTCTGCTTCATTGCTGTCCTCAGTTTTGAAGCAAAGTGAAATGTTGATTTAGACCACTCAAGTTTTGAAGCGTCAAGGTACAGAGTATAGACTACCATTATAATTGATGGAATTATAGATTTATTGCCTCTGCTGTCTTATATTGATTCTTGCTTTTCTTTATTGATTGTCACTGTTCTTTAATTACCACGCAAAACAGGCACCAAGACGGAAGAACCAAATCACACCAAGGAGGAGGATACATCTTCCGACGATGGTATGCTTTATATTTGTTCTACATTTTCCGAGCAAAATATCATTATTCTGTTTCAAAGTAAAATGTTGATATGAAAAGTTGCAGGTTCGTTTGGAACACTGAAACCATTTAGTGGTGGCCCTCCCCTTACTCCCGAAGAGGGTATGGTACTCTTTTTGTTTGCAAGTTATCTTAGGTTTGCTTGTTTATTTTTTATAGTAATACCGGGCCAAACAACTTAGAAAGACTTCACTTCTCAACTCAAGCAGTTCTTTTAGCTCTATGTGCTGCATAAATGATCCTATTATGGTGCAGCTCCTCATTTTTAATCAAACACTCCCATCTTGCTCTTCTTATGGTACCACTCATGGCTCATTGTCACTCATGCATTTCCCTCCCTTTTTTTTTGTGAAGCAGTTGCCGAGTACGACAAACTTCCCTTTGACCAGGAGGCTAAGTGTAAGTCTTATACTTGTACTTTCTTAAGGTTTGCGAAGAATATTTTATGTGGCCTTCCTTGAATTCTTTGTGTTGAAGAAAATTTTTAGTGGTTTTTGTTTGGGTATTTGGTCAATTGGTTTCTGAAGGGAACCTCATCAGCACTTGATCAGCATACTTATTTTGTTTTTTTACTGTATCATTTACAGATAACTTTTCCAGCCTGCATGATGTGTAGTAAAACTGTTAGTTAGGCAACTCCTTCTCTGTTTTCTTTCCTTATTTATACAATCTTTGCATTTGCAAGTTCTCCTTGGAACTTGTTAGTCAATTTGTTATGCTTGTTTCTTTTGTTTTTGATACTATGAGGAGATTAGCTGGAATTTCCTTGGCTTGTGTTTTGAAGTAAAAAACGTCTGTTAATATTTGTTTGTGCACGATGCATAACCGACATTAAGTTTATTTCACCTTCATGTCAGTGATAGCTTACATAGAATAATATGATGCAGCTAATTGTTGACTTTTGATCTTTGCATTATTCTTGCTGTTAAAGTGATGTTATTTTTCGGGAGATCATTTTGTATTGAAGCTTCTCATGTTACATCATACATTCATCTATGCTTTATCTATGGTATTGTTCAGTGTCACGTCGTCATATCACTTCTCTTGGGTTTTGTCATTATCTATTGTTCATTTTCTTACTCTTTTTTATTATTATATATTTTGGAATATTAGCAGCGGCAGAGCTTTGTAAGTTCCTCGGCCATGAATCTCCTTGTTCGGCTTGTGGTAAGCTTTCGATTTTTTATTTCAAATTCTATCTAGGGGATTGTCTGAATTTAAAGGGTGTCAATTATTTATTTATTTATTATTTTTTTTGTTGTAGATGATATTGGTCTCCCCAGACAGCGGCCATTTTTTCAACCAGTAACGTCAGACGACTCAAGTATGCTTCTGATATTTATTTTCAGTTCCCTTGGGGGTGTGTGTGTTACTTATTTCACTTCGGACGGCCGTACATCAGTTCCCAAATGTGCACCATGTGAATGGACTATCTCCCTCATTTCAGTTCATTTCCTGATGTCTTGTATCTTTGCAGATGAAGAAGAAGAGCTTCCTCCGAATTCTTATCTTTAACAGTGAAGGTCTTTAGCTTGCGATATTCATGGTGCTGCTTGTTCTCTGACAGATAGAAGTGTTGCATCTTTTTCTATTGGCCGGATTATTATATTGTGATCCTAGCCTTCTTGAGATACTTAGCTTGTGATATATCCATGAAAGGCTCGTGCATTGAGAAAAGAAATTGATGCTCCTTTTTTGTATATATTACCAAATGTATGGTTGGTTAATGTAATTTTCATCTATAACGTCAATATTTTGAGGATTTCAAGGCATTTTAAACATTTTAAATTTTACTACCAATTTATAATTTTTTTTCTTGTCAAGCACTCCAATAACAATTTTTACAGTGCCTGACAAAAAAGAAAAAAAACTAGAATATGAATTTATAATTCCAAAAACAATTTTGGACATGATTTAATGTATTAAAAAAAAGGGACAAATGATAAAAACCTACCAGATCCACATACTAATGATAATAAGGTCATAAAAATTGGAGTAAATATTTGTTACCCTTAAACTCTTTATCTAAAAACAGTTTTGTCCTCGGTTTTCAAATTAAACTAGTAAGTCCTTAATTTCTCATATTTCAACAATTTAGTCCATTCGATTATATGACCGTCAGAATATTCCGTTAAATTTCTAAAATAACGAAAATATTCAAAATTAAATTTTTTTTTCTCTTTTGTTTTTGTTCATCAACTCTTTTTTTGTTCGATATTATTGTTAGAATTTTAGTTTATATATATAATTATATATAGAGAGAGGTATTTAATTTGACCCCAAAAAAAAATTTAAAAGAGAATGGAAAAAATAAAAAAGATTTTCAGCAGGGGTATTTTGGTAATTTTAACACCTAATTTTGTAAATAATTGATTTATTTGACGGAATTGACTAAATTGTTGAAATATGAGAGATTAAGAATCTACTAGTTTAATTTGAAAGCAGAGAGATAAAACTGTTTTTAGGAAATTACTTTAGGAGGTAACAAGCATTTTGTCCATAAAATATCACTTTTTTTTTTTAAGTGTATGATATAATGGTCAATTGCTCTTTATAAAAATGATAAAACAGTCAGTTTTAACATTTTTTCTGTATTGATTCTACCCTTACTATTAGTTATACACAATTACCCAATTTTGTATTTCATTTTCAAATCAAATCACATCTCTCTCGTATTTTAGAGGACAAGCTTCTCTCCCTCTCTCCCTCTTCCTCTCCGATGACACTTTGAGACTCCGACGGCTCTTAAAGGACTTTGAACTCTCTAAAAACTCTAGAGAACAGGCTCCGCCTGTGACCCGAAGCCAAAGCCGGAGAACGATTTCAATTCATGTAAAGATCTTCATATACAAATGCATGTTTTCTATTCTGTTTTGAAAGAAAGTTTGGGTGATTCACACAAATTGTTTGTGAAAATGTCTCTGTGGATTTTTGACTCTGTATAATGATTAGGTTGTGAGGAATGAGGATAAGGTTGTGAATGGAATAGAGGAGTGTACGTGTAGCTATATTCTAGTGTGGATTAATCGACCTCTCTGTCCTCCCCAAACGATCGCAGCATCTCTCTCTCTCTCTCTCTCTCTCTCTCTCTCTCTCTCTCTCTCTCTCTCTCTCTCTCTCTCTCTCTCTCTCTCTCTCTCTCTCATGCCTAATGAAACTGCTGCAACCTTCGATAAAGATTCGCAGCACCACATAACATAATTGGTAAATACATTATAGGATCTTTTCAATGATACGGAATTGGTATAAATATAACAAAAATAGACATACATATGCAGTATGATGTTGCTCTATTATTAGAACCAATCGTGTAATCATGCTCTACAGATTGGCTTCTTAAATTAACTTGAACAAGACCAAACTACAATTTTTTTTTATGGATAATTACAATGGTAATTACAAATATTTATCTGATCAGTCACACAGTTGTAGATACATTACTAGTTACATTATTATTCTTTTTTGCTTGTAGTTACACCAGTAGTTACAGAAACAGTTACATTTTATAGGTACATTACTAGTTACATGAAATTATGTGTTAATAATCAGCAACATGTACATCACTAGTTACACAATTACTTTTTATAGGTACATTATTATTCTTTTTTGTTTGTAGTTACACCAGTAGTTACAAAAATAGTTACTTTTTATAGGTACATTAATAGTTACATTATTATTATTTTTTGCTTGTAGTTACATAAGTAGTTACAGAAGTGGTTACATTTTATAGGTACATTACTAGTTACATGAAATTAGGTGTTTATAGTCACATTTGTGGTGACATCAATTTATTGGATTTGGTTTTATTGTTACATACATAGTTACAGTAGTAGCTACATGAACACTTTGTTTATGTTTGTGCAGGTTTAACGTTTTTCTTTTTCTTTTTCTTTTTCAGATGATGAAATTGGTGAATGACCATAGCTGTTGTGGTGTTATTCGCCTTCAGAGTAGTAGGATGATGGATTCCAAGATTATAAAGTGTGTGCTACTTGACAAGGTTCGAGAATCCAAACAAGATGGCTATAGATATATTATTTAATTCCAGTTTCATCTTCAGTTCAGTTACTTATATAGTTACAAATTGTTTTCTAACACTTACCATGTCAGTTACATTATTTATTTCCAGTTAAATCTTCAGTTACTTTAATAGTTACAAATTATTTCTAACAGTTACCCTGACAGCTCCACTATTCATTCCCAGTTACATGTTCAGTTACATTTCCATAAGAAATTTTCTTCTATATATGCATTGTGCAGCAGAACGCTACAAATTTTAAAGGGAATATATGAAATATATAAAACCTAGCAATCGTGTACTAATTGTGTGGTGAATAGATTTCTCAATGGTCTTGTTCTCATGTATTGTTAGTTATTATTCATGTTTGGTTGTAGTTACACCAGTAGTTACAGAAGCACATTTACTTTTAATAGCTACATTACTAGTAACATGAAACATATCTTTTTGTCACTTTAATCAGTTATATGATGAAACGATAATTCACATAATCAGTTGCACGACCATTTACTTGTGTAGTTACAAAGTCAGTTACATGACCAACTATACTACTAGTACCATGACCAACTATATTACTAGTTCCATTTCCAGTTAGTTGAATTTACAAAAATCAGTTACATGGGCAGTTCCATGACCAGTCACTTTACAGTGCTAGTTAAATTTATAGTTACTTGATACCAATGATAGTTACTTGCACAGTTACCACTCTAGTTACAATTCTAGTTACATTTATAGTTACTTGATACAAAGATAGTTACATGCACAGTTACCACACTAGTTACAATGCTAGTTACATTTATATTTACTTGATATCAAAGATAGTTACATGCACAGTTACTATACTAGTTACAATGCTAGTTACATCTATAATTATTTGATACCAAGGATAATTACATGCACAGTTACCACACTAGTTACAATGTTATGTAGTTACTTAATGCCCGACACATTTATAGTTCTAGTTACATTTACAGTTAGTTGATATCTAGTAATTTACCACAAACAAACTTAATAACAAGATCAAATAGAGACTACAACACAAAGTGAAATCTCAGTTCAAGTCACTCATTTAATTCGTCGAAATTATATATAGAAAATAATTGATGAGGAACCAATGCAAGAACTTCACAGTCAATTGCCACAATTCCCACAAAGCCAGAGTCAACAGTGCATAGGCTTATGAGTCTGGTGTGAATCTTGATCGAAGGTTGAAAGATCAAGTATGAGCCACCTGTCCGCCAGAGCAACCACTCGGACCCGATACAATTTCAAGGTACATGATCTAATTCAAACTTTTCACCCAATTGAGCATGTCCAGCATAACCCCAAAAGACAATGAAACAATTATAAACGTCACTATCTGATTCTTTCATCATTTTACACCTTATAACGCCACACATACATCAAACTAATCCAGCATTGACAATTTCCACCATTAATAATCAATGCTGCAAACTACAATGCATTACATTATCTCGAATTATCGATGCATAAAATGATCAATCCAACAGAGCAATCGACAATTATACTCCACCAAATCCATATTAGATTCCATAAAGTCATTCAATACACAATCCATAAAGACATTTAGAGCACAAAAATGAAATCGAATCAATCCAACAGAGCAATCGACAATTATACTCCACCAAATCCATATTAGATTCCATAAAGCCATTCAATACACAATCCATAAAGCCATTCAGAGCACAAAAACGAAATCAAACCTGAACACGACTGCGCTGGACCTTGAAGACGACGGCGGCGCTGGACCTTGACTTTGACGCAGCCGCGGAGGGCGACGAGGAATAGGGAGCAGTTATACACAGTGGCACGAGTTGTAATTATTTACAACTTTATGGGCAACGGTTTAAGAGTTTTAATTAGGTGACTTAATATTATCAAACAGTTACCAACCTTTTTTTATCATTAAGTAGAATAAAACTGACATTTTTATCATGGGAAAAAGACCATTTGCACAAAAAATTTGAAAAACTTGCCCATTTCAATGTTACCTACCCATTCCAATGAATCTTGATAAAAATACCCAATTACCCTATACTAAAACCATATATAAATCTCTCTCTCTCTAATTAGGGTTTCACTTCACCCTCCTCCTCCTCTCCTGTACCACCACCTCACCACCGGAAACCACAACCTATGCCTTCATTTGCTCCACCAACTCGGCCTCCACCGCCGCCCACTTCCTCAGACGAGGCTGATCTGCCTCATGTTCCTCCTCCGTCGGATTGGGGAAGAGCAGCGAAGGGTGTCCATATCTGGACTGCAGCGAGCTTCAGACGATGGGCTTCTTCGTCGAGGTCGAGGTCGAGGTCGAGGGGCGGCCATCCGGGTCCAGAGGCTTCAGATATGTTGTATTGTGGGAGGGAGATGTGTTCTTATAGGCTTTTTCTGGTTATAGGAGGAGGAGGGTGGTGTTGCTTTTCGTTGCAGTGATGAGAGTAGAGCTGATCGAGGTTTGGGATTTGGGTGTGGAGTGAAGATGTGGGGCTGAGATTGATGGAGATGAAGAAGAAGAAGAAGAAGAAGAAGAAGAAGAGGAGAAGGGGAGATAAAACCCTAACCCTAGAAAATGGTCTCCATCACTATATGGCAGCAAAGCAATGAAGGAGCGAGGCTAGCGGCAACGGCGACGGAAAGAAAAAAAACTAGGGTTTTTTTTTTTTTTTTTTTTTTTTTTTTTTTCTCTTGGTTAGGGTCAGTAATCGATTACTGACCCTCAGTAATCGATTACTGGGGGTCAGTAATCGATTACCGGGGGTCAGTAATCGATTACTGGGGGTCAGTAATCGATTACCGGGGGTCAGTAATCGATTACCGGGGGTCAGTAATCGATTACTAGGGGTCAGTAACCTGATTACTTCATGAAATCTGTAGAGTTTCATTGTATTGTATGTGCAAGTTCTTTATGTTATTGTCAAGTTATCAATGAAATCTTAGTACCAGTATAGTGTGGATGTTTTGTGATCAAAGTTTTACAACTTCATGAACTCTGGTTATGGATTACTGGGGGTCAGTAATCGATTATTGGGGGTCAGTAACATGGTTACTGGAAAATATGGAATCTGTAACCTGATTACTGGGAGTCAGTAATTGATTACTGGGGGTCAGTAATTGATTACTGGGGGTCAGTAACCTGATTACTGACTCCCAGTAATCGATTACCGGGGGTCAATAATCGATTATTTACTGTAATCTGTAAATTATTTACTGAGGGTTAGTAACCATCGTCAATAACCTGATTATAAAAAAAAAAAAAAAAAAAATTAAAAATCTGGCGAAAAAAAAAATTCCGGCGAAAAAAAAAAATTGGTGCCCGGAATCCGGCGACCAGGCTCCGGCGACCGGCCATGGGAGGCCGGAGGAGTTGGGTGATATTTCGGCAAAGTTTGTTTTTTTATCTTCCACTTTCTCAACACATTATAATTCA
The DNA here is from genome assembly GCA_963682095.1 of Potentilla sterilis. Lineage (NCBI taxonomy): Eukaryota > Viridiplantae > Streptophyta > Magnoliopsida > Rosales > Rosaceae > Potentilla > Potentilla sterilis. The sequence goes on from OY821763.1 coordinate 47,457,460, forward strand.
AAAATATGTTAGATAAGACAAAAGGACAAAAAAAGAAGAAAAAAAATTAAATTTGTACTAGAATTGAAAAAGATTTGTTCAAATGGGCAATAGAGTTGTTACCTTATGTTGAATAGGGGAAAAAAATAAGTTTGTCATTTGAATGGGCAGTCAGGGGGTCAAATTAGCACCAAATAGACATTTTCCCTTTTATCATCAACTCAAAAAACATTTGTACTAATAAATTGATAATTCCTGAATTAACCACGAATGATTAATACAGTACAAGAGAATACAATGGCTAAATCTAAAATTAAAATACAAAGTTGCTACGTTCATGTGCCACGTCTCATGGATGTGGAATCATATGCTACGGTTCATACTATGGTCAGCACAATTCAATTGATTGTGTGAGAGCAGCATTTCCGGGTGCACCTAAATTGAGATGAATGGAACTTGTTGATTCAATCGAAAGTAGTTCTCGAGGTATCTACTCGGGCTCCATTGGATTTTTCGATCTGAATATAGTTATTAGAACTGTTGTTGTACATGAGGGTGAAGCTTCAATTGGCGCTGGGGGAGCGATTGTTGCCTTATCAAATCCTGAAGACGAGTACACAAGCTTCAGCAATAGCTGTACTAGAATTTTTATAGGGATAAAAATGCAGGTCCTATCGAATAAGGAAGATCTGCATCAGTACCCTGCATGAGAAGAACTGCTGACATGTTTGGCCGGTCAGTGGCATTCTCTTGCACGCACAAGAAAGTGATCTGGATGCATCTCAGAACTTGATTGACAGGGTATGATGCACCAAGAGATAAATCAACGACTTTCCGATTCCTTCTTCCCACAAATTCCAAACCTGAAATAAAAAGTTTACATCATGAGAGTAACATTAATTGTGCCATACTGCCATTGTTATATATCAATCCCAGGACAAACTTGACCTGAGGTAATAAATGGTATTATTTCTTTACACCAGTAATGATTTCTAGTACTCAAACCACAAAGTGCCTTTACCGAAATGAGTCCTCCCATTGCATACTATGGTGATATATAACACTAGAACAGTAAAAACAAAACCTATTATCAAACATCAATACACAAAACAAAAGGAAAAAAGGCCAAGTTGAAATTAGACTTTGGATCATATTCTCTTGTGATATGCATTATCAATTTTGTGTTATGGTGTTATCCCAGAGTGAACTGATTAATTGACATGGAGGATAACTAGAGGATAATGGAAATAACTGTTATGATAAACGAGTAACAACATGAACTAGAACTTATAAGAGTTAAGTCAAATACCATGTTCTTGATTAAGAGACATAGCTCTGAGGTGGCACGTCAAGTGATCCCCTCTAGATTTTCACACAGTCTATCGGGGCAGGGCTTAATGTCTTGTTGTAGAGAGAGCAGGGGGAACATTAATGTCTTATTGTAGATAGAGCAGGATATTTACCTAGGTCTTATACATTTTCAATGGCTTCTTCATCTCTCTCATTCAAACCCCTTCTTAGTTCTTAATTGTTGGTACCTTTGTTTGAAGCAATTGTGGTCTCGTAAGGTGTGTGGAGAGGAAAAAAGAACTGGTCTTTGTGGCTTGATTAGTACGAAATTTGAATTGGTGTTGGTCGTTTGAGTTGAGTACTTGAAAAACGAACAAGACGGTGAATAGGTTCTCTCAGTCTCATGGTGTGAACTCTAGCCTTTTTTTTTTTTTTTTCTTTCTTTATTTCTTTCTTTCATTTTTATAAAGAGGATCTAACCTCCTGTCGTGACTCGAACCCAGGACCAAATAGCATACTTCCTAGGTAATGGGGCTCTTTTACCACTTGAGCTATCTCATTTCGTCGTGTGAACTATTAGCCTTATTATCTACCAAAATCATTATGAATCCTGCAGTCAAAGATATTGCCGTGGTGGTAAGTGTAATGTTTCCTTACCTAAGGATACTCGAGGTAAAATTGTTATAGGTTTACATGTTTCTGACTTTAATGGTGGAAACACGTGGATTATTGATTCCGGAGCATCCGATCATATGACATATAATCAATCTCTCTTTATGTCTTTGTCGTCCCCTTCTATATCCCATGTTTCAAATGGTGCGTCTTTTCCAGTCTTAGGTATTGAGTCTATTCAGGTTACACCATCCATCGTACTACATAATGTTCTTTATGTACCCTCATTGTCTCACCATCTTTTGTTTGTCTTCCAGTTGAATTCACAAAATAAGTGTTATGTAACTTTTTATCTCATGTATGTTGTTTTCCAGAGTCTGTGTACCAGGGTGATTATTGGCAAAGGCGACCTGAGAGGGAGACTGTTTCACTTGGATTGCATGTATGCAGAACCAACACAAGCACCGGAACGGTCGTTAGCTCTGACTTTGAATTCTGACCGATTAAGTGAGCTATGGTTGTGGCACAGACGAATGAGACATTCATCATTCAGAGTTATGAAAAAGTCAATACCGTCACTATTTCTGGGTATTAATGAGTCTAGCCTGCATTGTGAGACCTGTGCTCTGGCTAAGAGTCATGGTCTAGTTACTCTTTGAGTTTTCATTTTAGCACTATGCCTTTTGAGTTGATTCATTTGGATTTATGGGGGTGCATCTAAACATGCAACACTTTCTGGTATGCGATATTTTGTGCTATTCATTTATGATTTTACTCGGTTGTCTTGGGTGGTATTGCTGAAGACAAAAGACATTCGTTTTCTCTACTTTTACAGCATTCCATAATATGATTCGTACCCAATATGATGCTCGTGTTAAAATCTTTCGTTCTGATAATGGGGGAGAGTTTGTCAACCGTTCCTTTCATGAATATTTTCAAAACCATAGCATAATTCATCAGACTTTGTGTCCACAGACACCTAAGCAAAATGGGGTGGCTAAACGGAAAAATCGTCATTTCTTAGACATGGCTCGGTCTCTCCTCCTGAGTGTTAATATGCCTAAGTATCTTTGGGAATAGGATGTGATGTGTGCGTCTCATTTGATTAATCGTTTGTCATCGGCTCCACTTCAAGAACGTATTCCCTTTGATATCTTGTCTGAATATGTCTCTATTCTATCGTTGAATACTCTTCCCACACGTGTCTTTGGTTGTGTTGCATATGTTCATCTGTATAAAAACCAAAGAACAAAGTTGGATGCGAGGGCTCTTAAGTGCGTGCTTGTGGTCTACAAGTCTCATCAGAAAGGTTACAAGTGTTATTATCCTTCATCTCAGAAGTTTTATGTCACCATGGACGTTACATTCAATGAAGATACATGTTATTTTTTACCTCTTGTGAATCCTTGTCAGGAAGAGAAGTCGTGTTTTTATGAAGATATATTCAGTACACAAGACGGAATACTGACTTCTTATCTTTCAAGAATAGAAATTATGGGGGTAGAATTGGAAAAAGAAAGAGAAAAAAAAAAAAAAAAAACAGACAGCGGCAGAAGCTCGACGTCAGATTTTTTAGTCAGGTGCCGTCGTCGTCGTTGTCCGGTTTGGGTCAACCCCGTCGTCGTCTACTCGAGGAGGAGATCTGAAGATGACCGAAGGAGATACATTTACTATAAACTAGAGATCATGAGTGTAACACCATGTTTTCAGAAGTACTGGTTATAATTTGCTTTAGTCATTTAGTGGTAGGACATTTGCGACATCCGAAATGGAAGTCAATAACCAAGATAACACAATTCAACAGCTTCTAATTGTGGAGCAAGAAGTTGATCAGAATTTAATTGCTCCCAGAACTGTTAACTGCAACTTCACATACTGTATATGGGTTTCATGTGATGCTATTACAATTTTACCATGGATTGTTTTGGTCTAAAACAACATGTTCTTCTAGTCCAGCTAAAACCGCTAAACTAAAACAGACCAAAGAGGAAGGTGAGAAGGAGAATGCCAATTTTTGATTTACCTGACTCTACTCTAGCTACCTTTTGCGAAGCATTCTCAACCGTTTCGCTGAATCTTCAACCTAAGAGTATCACATTGCTTTGAGTTCATGCTAGAAATGAAATGTGAGGATGTCTTGAAGGATTTGCTCTCCCACAATCCCACAGGCAAGAAGTCCTACAGCAACTAGTACTGGCCTTGCTCTAGATAAAGTCTTTTGATCAGAAGCATTGTCTCTTTCTTTATTATGCATTGCCCAAGCCATTGCTGGTGGAAGAACTCCATATAACATTGTCATACAATACCCTCCCTGATCCACGATTAATAAGTATAGTCATGTACGAAACCAGCATCTTAATTGCATATTGTTTGCTATTTCGTGCAAGCATTTGGTTTTTTAATCTATCTTGCAGGGTTAGAGTCAGTACTTACAGCAACATCTGTGGCAGCAGAGAATGCATCCGGAACAGTAGTCGACACGAGAAGAGATGGAACAACAACCAATGCCACTGATGTAAAGGTAACATTTCTACCAGCCCACAATTTTCTTAGATCAAAGTGCATGTTTAGTTTCTGCAACATATATACAAAGTTAAAAAATATGTAGTGCCTTACAAGCATACTCGGGAACACTGTTACTAATTGCCACACCTTTCAAAAGTTACCTGCAATGTTTGTGTGAGGGGATAGTTCGATGAGAAGCTATTTAGTTGTTCTTTGAAAAACTCAGAGAAGCCAAGAAGAGTGCCAATCAGTGATGTTCCAACTGCAAGGAGAGAAAAGGCTTCTACCATATATGAAACCCCTCCCCATTTCACCCTAAACCAAAGTTGAAGGTGCATGTTGAATTTAACATGAGTTAGTCACTGCACGCATAAATTCAACTGACACGTTTAATTTAAACCGGATTTACCAGAGTGGGTGAAGCATTTTTTTTTTATCTAAAGTAGGATCATTTTCCATATGGAAACTCAGCAGGGTTTAGAATACCTCATAAGCAATTCAACAGGGTCAACCATTTGGTCAGTTTGGGCAGATAGGCCAAGAGCAATTGCATCCCATACAAGTAATCCTAGCAATGGAACAAGACTACCAAGAACCACCGAAATCCTTAAGCGTTTAAGATCACTTCCCAAATATGCACAAAGAACTGCATAGGGAAACAAAAATGCCATGAAAAATAGGAGGTCTCAATATAGCTTGCTGAACGAAATGCAAGTGTCCGTATACACCAGAAAATAAAATATATTCCTTTACCAGGTGCTAGATCATGATAAACCAATGAAAATATAATGACCGGTACTGTAGGGGGGACTTTTCCCCAATCTCCACTTCCCTCTAGTCCTGACCAACCTCCAAACATAACTGCTAGCACCTCTATTGATACTAGTAAACCTGTGAATCATATATAGTCTTAGTTTTAGAGGTTAATCAAATATATATGCACCAGTATTATTACAACCATGTAATGCAGGTTTGGTGCAGATGTTACCTATCATGGAAGCAGTGAGCAGTTGGTTAACTTGATCTGTAGCTCGAGTCCCACCAATGGAGATGAGAAGAGTGAATACTGTAGTGAACAAAATGCCAGAAACTGGAGCTGGGAGATTGATCAAGTGAAAAAGGATCTCCCCAGACTTAGAACTATAAGCAATCATTGAAGTATAACCTAAGAAAATGTAAACCAGAGAGGCTAGAGTTCCACCCCAGTCTCCTAGAGTCTCTTGGGCCATAGTTCTAATTGAAATGACCTCCAACTCATTCTCTTTGTCTTCCTTTCCCTTCTTCCTCCTCATGCTTACATTGATCTCAATCAGTAAAAGTGCCTCAATCAGGAGAAATCCCCAACATATTACCATGGATATTGAACTTGGAATCAATCCCTATGACATGAAAAAGTGCTTGTGATGACTTTAACTATTATTTCACCATTCTATAGTACAACAAATGTAAAGCTAAACAAGAGAGGGTGTTCTGTGTTCATATCAGAAGTAACTTCAAAGAATCGTATATTCTCTTCGACTATGGTCACCAAATTACTCACATGACACAACCACTGTCACATGGATGATCTAGTGAAAAATAAATAAATTAGCAAACAGATGAGATGAGAGGGAGGTAGTTACTGCTGGTGAAGCTTTTTCTGGGAGTGCAAGGATCCCTGAGCCTATACTAGTACCAATTATCAAAGCAACTGCACCTGCAATAGTTCCTCTCTTCTTATTGGGATCCTTGATGGGCTTAACATCCAAGCTTAACCGGATGACACTTGTCTTTGCCTTCCTTGCATAACAATTTAGAGTAAACGATGAAGTGTGCTGCAGCTGCAGCTGTTGGTTGTAGGAATAAGCATGATAGCTGCAGAGAGAGGCAAAAGAAAGTTATGAACAAAGCATTAGAAATCATAAAAGATACATAGATGGAGCGGCAAATTAAGGAATAAGACAATTGGAGTTACATGCTTCATACATCCTGGAATTTATGCAATTACTTTGGCTATTTTGATGTACTGTCGCCCATGACTGATTTCTCTTGGGGTCGAAGTGGCTTCTTATGTGCAAGGAGGTAGATGAAATCATGCAATTTGAATCCATGATGTGGGTGTCTGTAAGAACGAGATCAGAGAGAAGTTTAGGAGATGAGACTGTGATCTGAGGTTCAGGTTTCCCAAGAATCTTGGAAGTGAACAATGTCTGATTAGTTAGCAAGAAAATGGGGTCCATATATGGAATGATATTTTCATATAGATTCTAGTAAATTAGGACCATACACCAAATCTTCTCAAACTATTCTTGTAGAATACCCAAAACTGTGGACTTTATTCCAATCACTGTTGCTATCATTGTTGGAGTTTTTGGTCATATGGTCATTCATGCATGCTTTTCCATTCACTAAAAATTTCAAGAAAACTGATTGATTCTTAACTATATATACTGTCTACCAGTCGGGAATTTTCCTTGATTGTCGATCTATACATAAATCGTCCAATTGATCATCTCAAGTATTCTCTTTATATAATGTTGGAAAGTATATTGATAATGAATAGGAAGATCTGTTAGTATATTTCCCTGTACCAATTTAGATTTATTCTGTATCAATGCAGTAGGATACTTTCCTTCTTAGTTTCCTTAATTGGTGTAGAAGCATAACTATAGAGATGTAAGATCTGTACGTGTGTCAATAAAATCATTCAACCATATTTTAGTTTTCTATATATAAACCAACAGAATAGATGGGGGGTCATGGGGACTTCACTTGATTCTTTTTTCACTTCCAATTCCAGACCTTTGCTTCTCCCACTAAATTTTTTTTTGGGGGAAAATTGATCTCTATAGCTTCAAGGTAGTTCTTATGGAGGTCATTTGTGGAAGGGAGCCATCTGGACGTTAGCCAAGGGATGAAGAAATGCAGAAACATAGGAGTACGACATAGACATCGATGCCTTGCAAACAAAACAAAAAGGAATTGATCAAGGATGTTAACTAAAGGATCGAAACATAAAAAATTTGATGCATAGATTATTAGAAGATAGAAGAATTCTTCACATGCAGTATGTCTCTCATCATAATTATCTTACTTTGCAGTGCCCTTAACATTAGTCATGTCAGGGATAAACCACCAGCTGCCTTTGTATAGAATGGAATAGAGATAACTACATAGATACCACACAGAAGGGATATTGGGATTTAAGGTCAATTACGTAGGACTACAGCTAGCTAGTTAGCTAGCCTTTGTAATTTGTTGCCTGGCCATGATGATCTATCCCCCAAAAGAGGCCATTTTTAATTGTTAAAAGACAAAAGGGCATGTATATCTATCTCTCTAGGTTCCACTTGAGCAGGAGTTTCAGGCCTAGATCCAACATTCGCTGAGCTATACCAGCATATCACTGTGTATATGGCTGAGCATGTTTAAGCCTTATATAGCAGAATCATATGGGATGGGATAGACAAGCAAATGCATATGGGTGAAATGAATAGGGGAATGGGTTAGGGATAAATACGAAAATGACTGGAGGACTCGGACAGCGTTATGGGAAGGGTAGCTTAAACCACAGAATGGAGAGAAAGGGATCGGATATCAGTTATAGCTGGGTTGAGAGGTTCGATCTGTTACAGCTTGTTTTCTTGTCTGCTTGGAATAAATACTGCTGCGATCAATATCCATGTCTTCACAGCTTGCTCTGCTCTCACTAGAGGCCAAGACGATATTTTATGCCCTCACACGAGCTCAGTATATATAGTTACACTGTGTTGATGAGCAATTAGATGTATGGCATTCAAAACTCTCTACAGCGAACCTCTTAGGGTTACACCACATAAATGAAACAAGCTCGATCATTATTATGGTGCATGGGTTTTAAAAGAATGGAGGCAACGTACCCTTTCGTTTTTGAGGCGCCATGCATGAGAAAGATTGAGCATGTAAATTAGGCCCGGCAATTAAACCCGCCCGAAACCCGCACGTTTGCTAAACGTGCCTAGCAAACCCGGCACGCGAAAAACACGGGTTCTAACGGGCCGGGTCGTGCTTGCACGTTGGAACCCGTTGGGACCCGTTTAAAAAAAAAATTGTAAAACCTAAAACTCTAAAAGAAGAGAACAGAAGAAAGAAAAGAGAGATAAGGAAGGGGTCGGGGAGAGAGGAGGAAGAAAGAAGAAAAAGAAAAAAAAGAAGAAAAAGAAGAAGAAGGAAGAGAAAAAGAGAAGGAGTTCTGTAATTGTTGGATTATGATTATATAGAGCATGCATGCAATTGGTATTAGCAAGAATCTTATAAATTCTCTATATAGATGATGCAGATTCAGGTAATATGATAATTGTTGATGTTAATTTTTTAGTAAGATCTTCAGGTAATCATATTAATAATTGAGATTTTTGACATAAAAAGTACCCGTAAATTGAACATCCATATCTTGATCATGAACGAAGAAAATTAAACAAATATATAAATAAAATGATTCATATAAATAATATCATTCGCGGATCTAACGGGTTTTTTTATAAAAAAAAATTAAAAAAAAAATTTACTTTACGGGTTTAGAAAAAAAAAATTCATGGGTTTTACGGGTCCCAACGGGTAACCCGTAAACCCATCGGGCCGAGCCCGCAAAATCCGTTAAGATAAACGGGTTCTTAACGTGCCGACCCGCTAAAGGCACAGCCCGTTAAGGACCCGCACGATTGCCAGGCCTAATGTAAATCCTTCGTGATGATTAAAAACATAATTCTTTTGTTTAATTTGAATAAAAACACGACTGTTTCTTAATTATTAGGGAATACAGATAATCATTATATATATATCATGAAAATTGATCATCTTTATATATATTAGAAGTAAGCATTTCGATGAAAAATTAATGTACCAATTCAGACCTTTTAGGATGATAAACATGGCATCCATTGTCATTTGAGTAGTTAAGTGAAGACAATATCCGTAGAATAATTTACAAAGGATGCGAGCGCCAACAATTAGAATTAGAGCCGATTATTCGTCTGATCCTCTGGCATATGATCGATTGTTGTTTTGAGTTGGAACAAAGTCAATGCCAGCGATTCAAAAGTTGATCGAGGTTTCTTACGAATCAGCGTACTCGATCACAATGGAGTCTGATTCCATTAGTTTATAGATTTCATTAGTTTGATTATTGTTATTATGGAAAGTGTTTGGTTTTACATTAGTACTTTTAGTCCAAACTATGGGAATGTTCTGCTTGTTGGTTTTTGTTTTTTGGAAGTGGTCAAGGCATAGTCTCCCATTCCTCTTATATCTTTTTGACTTGTCAATAAATTTTCGACTAAGGGCGATAAGTTAGTCTTTAAGTCGCTTACCCAAAAAAAAATATATTTGGAGTATGATTCCTACCAATCAAACTGATTCTTTCTAAAGATCGATCGTTACAGTGTGGACTAAACACACTAGCTAGTTTCATATCGTGTCTCACATTAGTTACGTATCTACTCGTTTTCTCTCCAGCTGCAATTGGTTTTGATTAGTTCGTGTCCGGGATTAAGTTTTAGGATAAGCTAGTTTTATGTTCCTCCTATAAGTCACGCGCAGAGAGATCTTCCCTGTCTAATAGACTAAGATCGACCACTAAGAACTTCATGAATGACATGTTGGGATTAGTCTACAAGCACTAAGTGGTATGTAATCAACATAAGAAAATAGTAGAACACTAAAACGATGTGTTTAGCTATGAATTAGTGGTGCTTTTGTCCATCCCTTTCTTGGTTTCTTATGTAAACAATTGTGGGAATATGATTTGCGTAATTAACCACCACACCTATAGTTTCATGAAACGAAATGATCAAGCTTGCTAGCTAATGAAGATGATTCAAGAGTCAACTCACTTTCTGGGGATCGGACGCGTTATGGTATAGTGGCTAGCCACAAGGCTTATACTAAACTAAAATGTATGACTTTTTTGGAAGAACAACTTCATTAGGAAGACTTAATCCAATACGAAGCTTGGACTAATCGAGCAACACAAATAGAACGTTAGCTCGCACTACTTATTACTGTTGTCAAAGTTTGAAGCACTTAGAGGTCCATCATCTATGAAAAAGAATGTACTTAGTTTTGATTAAAACCTTCACTTTCGCCACACGTGTTGTTCTATATATATGTCCGAAAATCTCTTGTTGATATGTCATCGATGAAACTTCTTGTTCATATATCATCGATGAAATGGTTTAGGTACAAAGTACCTATATCGAAAGGGATGATCCAGAATCGATCATTATTATTGATTCCCTTTCAATCACTAGCTAATTATTAGATATATTGAGAATACGTCATTCTCATTTTTATCGAAGTTAGGACCTCATGACGCATTAAATCTTTGAAAACACACGAGTTTCATTAAACTTTTTTACAACAAAAATGAAACTTCAAAACAAAACCGCAAAGATAACCCCTCCCGACTGATCGATCCAAACGGAATGATGGAGACACGTAAATTAAGGGTGGGGAAATTGAACCAAACTAAGTACGTACCCATAAATTAAAGTGTATATGCTAATATTTTTCTTGATTTTTATCTTTTGTTGAATGCTACACGTTAGAGCAAAAGATTTGCTGATGCGAATTAAAGTTTTCTGATAGCCAATTGGTTCATTTTGACGATTCAAAGAGAAATACCAAGACATATATAAAACCTTGTGATCTCATCCATCTGCTGGCCTTCCATTGTAGAAACTGAAACGAAGTCAAATATGTATTAGAAATATCGTAGAGCTAGTGAAAGTGCACGCCGGCATTATCGAGCTCTAGCTATCTATCTAGTTGAAAGTTGAAGATTAGGCCAATTCAGAAACTTGCAGGAAATGAGACTAGCTTGTACTTCTTTATGTATGAGTTATATTAAAATCGTAGCTACAAAATAGCCTCCATTCCACGACAACGTTTCCAATGAAAGAAAAATTAACCCAAGCCAGCAAGTTTGAACTTGTAAATTTCATGATGTTCGAATGCAAATAACATACAGGTAATAAACTCACTGACTACAACTCAATAACTTGAAAGTAAATTAAAATTGGTTAAAAGTTAAAACTAAACCACGATTTAGATAAATTCATTGGCCAAATGGATCTAATTGAATTACGAACACATTTCATGTCAGAATTATTTAACTACTATCATATTTGCGTCAATGAGATAGTCTACAGAGATATGATCGGCTACCACCTTATTAGATTATATATCTCAACAAATACTCTAAACTCTAAATTCATGGACTCGGAAACTCCATACTATATATTAATATATACAATAGTCAACTCATTAATTTGTTATTCTATTTACTTCTTATTTCTCCACATCAATTTCATTGTCAAAATTATTCACCAAAAGATACGAACCATTTAATGAAATTCAACGACATATTACTATACTCGTGTTACACTCTGTCTCATAAATAGCAAAGATGTCATCCCTTGTTTTAAGTTCTTGTAACTGTATTTCACATTTCAAAGATGGATTCAGATTCTCTGCTCATATTGCCTCATACTGCATATAGGTCATCTAATCTTAATTATATGCTCAGATTTCTTTACATTAGTGTGAGTTCCACATTACAAGGTTTAAATGCAGAGAAAAGCATGTCTATATAATTATAATTGGATGGACAAAATTCATTCATGAGACAATATGAGTATATGATCTCAGTCATTCAAAGATGTTGTAGTCTCCTCGCTTCATGCTCCAAGTTGTTCCACTATACATGATTACAAGAACACAAAATTAACATTAACCGGCAAATATTCCTGAAGTTTTTACAAATTACTGCAAGTAAAAGGGTACAAAATGCAAAAGAGGGGTCCTTGGTCAAAGTGATATCATCACTCATCAGTCAACTCAACTCCATTCTTATCTTCTTTTACTATCCGTTACTCATGTCATCCACTAACCCCATCTTTTTACTGTTTGAAATTTGTTTTTACATTTCACTGTGTCCTCGATAACAACGGGCCCATACTACACGTCAGACCACCCTTTTGGTCGTATCTAGTCCAATCAGGGTCATTTTCGTCAATAACAAAACCAGAAGGGGAAAAAAACAGAAGCAGTAGCAGCAGCCCAGTAGTGCGTCTCCATTCTTTCACCGACGGATGTGGCGGCGGGGCCCACGCGTTAACGACAAACGGGGGCGCGAAAGACGGTAAATATTTTTTTTTTCTTCTTTTCTCAACCTGGTCCCCAACTGACCGTTGATCACGGACCAACAGAGACCGGCAATTCCTAGCCGTCTGATCAGCGTGGCGGAAACCAACGGCCTCGGCCGTCGGTAACAGCCTTGGAAAGACCGAATAAAATAACCCAAGGTGTAAAAAACCCAGGACCAAACCGAACGTCGTCGTTTGGGTAGAAATGTTGGGGGATATTTAAAAAATAAAAGCTATATAAAACACAGACATGCTCTCTGCAATAGCCTGTGTCCTTTGCCTGCTTCTTTCCTCCCTCTATCTGGTTTCCATTTGCTTTTCTTGGGTTCTGGTTTTTTAGTCTGTTTGGTTGGTTATAGCTTTTAAGCTTCGCTGTGTGTTTGTTTCTCTGTTTAGCTTTGGCGTGCTCTGTTAAAAACCAAAGGGAATTTCTTTACCTTACGATTTTCATATAAGAGAGTGACTGTGTAAGAATATGAGTTTCGTTGCTCAATTCGGTTTGTGTGATTAAATTGAAGCAAAACGGAAACTTATTTCTGGAAAGTTTATCATGGATTTGACGAGTGCCGAAATGCAAGAGCCGAGTATAGACACGGATAAGCTGAGCTACGAGATATTCTCGATTCTGGAGAGCAAGTTTCTGTTTGGATACGACGATCAGAAGCTGTGGGTGCCGAAGCAGATATCTCCGCCGGCGTCGGAAGCGAAAGCGGAGTCTCAGCCGGACCAGAATGCCGTGATCAAGAACCAGAGAGGCAAAATCTGCATACTCAGCATCGACGGCGGCGGCATGCGGGGGATTCTCTCCGGCAAGGCCCTGGCCTATCTTGAGAACGCACTCAAGCTCAAATCCGGCAACCCCGAAGCCAGAATCGCCGACTACTTCGACGTCTCCGCCGGCGCCGGCGTCGGGGGCATTTTCACCGCCATGATGTTCGCCACCAGGGACAACACCCGCCCGATATTCAAGGCCGACGACACGTGGCGGCTCCTCGTTGATCAGGGGAAGAGGTTCTACACCGGCCGCAACCGCTCCGACTCATCCTCCGGCGGTGGCTTCCTCCGGTGGTTCATCCGCGGCGGTGGTGGTTCCGTCGCAACCACCACCTCCGCCACCGCCGGCCTGGAGAAAACGATGAGAGAGGCTTTCAGAGACAACGACCGGAGCTTGACTTTAAGGGACACGTTGAAGCCGGTTTTGATTCCCTGCTACGACCTCTCCAGTACGGCGCCGTTTCTGTTCTCCCGAGCCGACGCGCTCGAGAGTAGCAGCTACGATTTTCGCCTCTGGGAGGTTTGCCGCGCCACGTCAGCTGAACCGGGTTTGTTCGAGCCGGTCCAAATGCGGTCCGTGGACAACCGGACGCGGTGCCTGGCCGTAGACGGGGGCTTAGCAATGAGCAACCCGACCGCGGCGGCCATCACGCACGTGCTGCACAACAAGCAGGAATTCCCGTTCGTGCGAGGCGTGGAGGACCTTTTGGTCCTTTCCGTCGGAAGCGGGCAGTTTCTAGAAGCGAGCCACGAGTACGAGCAGGTCAAGAGGTGGAAGGCCAAGGAGTGGGCCCGCCCTATGGCCCGCATCTCCGGCGACGGCTCCGCTGACCTCATTGACCAGTCCGTCGCCATGGCCTTTGCTCAGTCCGGCAGCACCAACTACGTCCGCATTCAGGTACCATTACTCTTAAAACCCCTCCGCTATAATTTTTCTATTTTAAGATAATAAGGGCGAGGGCCGGTGCGACTGCTCTCAAGTCTTTAGATTTTCGGGTGCAAAATGTGTAGACTAGACACACGTAGGGGGTTTTGGGTACATGCAATTGAATGCTGCTGGCGCTTCGTAACGTAAACTGGGTGGCCTCGTAAGGAGGGCATTGCCAGAATTGGAGCAGAAAACCAACCGAGGCAAAATGGGGGGGACCTTTGTCAAATCTGATTCTTTCGTTTTTCTAAGCTCAATTTTGTTTTACCGGTTTAAATTCTTGGGGACCAATGAATGGTTTTTTTTTTTTTTTTTTTGTGGTTGGTCCGGCGTAGGTGAGCTGATAAAGACTCTGTGTCCTCTAGACCAACTAGGTCTAAAGGCTAAAGTTGACGGGTTGTCTCAGAAATCGTTTTCTCATAAGGGTATTGGGGCTCTTTGACAATTTTTTTAATTATTTTTTGCTTGGTTTTGCAATTTTGGTCCCGCTGCATTTGAGCTATCTTGCTCATATTGATGATTTCTTTCTCTGTTTTTGTTGGCTTTAATGCGTTTGAAGTTTGCTTCTTGAGGCTGGTCTTGCATTACCTTCATTGCATTCTTTTGGGTCAGAATTTTCCGGAATCTCTGACCCTGTTTTTCGGGCATTTAAGCATGAGATTGTGGTCAATTACTGTCAGCACCACCTCTTGGGTCTCTGGTTTTCTTGCTGATGATGTGCATGTCTCTACCTCTTTGAATCTTTGTTAACATCTGCAGCAAAAATATATGTTGGGGAAAGTGGATACTATTCTATCATATTTTCCAGCTCTTGGATAGAGTTACTATCACTGACCCAGACCCTTTTTGTCACATTCTGTTTTCATTTTTGTGGTATTGTTTTATTAAAGATGTGGTCCTAGAAGGAGCTGCCAGTCTGCCACCCATTGATTTTAACTATAAGGTTCATTTTTTATGTAGCGGTATATTCTATCAAATTGGATCCTTCTCCAAATATGTCTAATGCATGTCTTGCTGTTAATTCTTGTGTTTTTAATGTGATATCTTAATCTACACCAACCATGGAACTTAAGTAGGTGTGCATGTCTAGGTTCTGGATCAATTATCTATTTGGAAAGTGATTAAGATAGCTAGTTATTGGATGGTTCATGTCTAATTGAAGCTTAATTTGGCAATTATATATGTTTCAGGCGAATGCGACAAGCTTGGGGAGATGCGGTCCAAATGTAGATACAGACCCGAGTCCTAGCAATGTCAAGATGCTGGTTGGATTAGCTGATGATATGCTGAAGCAGAAGAATGTCGAATCGGTGCTGTTTGGCGGCAAGAGGATCGGCGAGCAGAGCAATTTCGAGAAGCTTGATTGGTTTGCGGGTGAACTTGTGCTGGAACATCAGAGGAGGAGTTGCAGAATAGCTCCCACTGTTGCATTCAAGCAAGCTGCTCCTAAAGCCACTTAGTCTGACTGCTACCACCAACAATACCAAAAGGTAAATTCTTACTTCCATTAACATCCTTCAATCATTATTACATTTAATACAATATTGGTGAAATTTTCTTTTCACGTTTTTGGTACAATACTGTACGGTGTGAGACTCATTTAGATATTAATGTGAACCATTCTGAGTTTTTGACTACCCAACTCGTGCATCATATTTGTAATCTATGAGATTAGGTTGCATTTTCTCTCATTTTCTACAATTACTTGTCAGAAACTTTATTATAAACAAGAAGTTTTGGTAAGGGATAGCTATCCTTTTATTTTTATTTTTTAGCATATGCTATAATATCTTGATACAACAAACCAATAATTGAAATGGTGTTGGTGGAGAACTTGCATATGTGTGCCTACATCTAAATCTATATGTGTGCAAAACTTTTCCTCCTTCAGAAATATAGTGAAGTTTATTGATTAAGTATATCGGATGACATGTAAGTATATCCGATGACATGTAGTCACGAGTTGAAAATTCTCAGTCTTGTTCTGTTTCTCCGTGGGCTGGTTCTGTCATTTTCTTCCATCTTTATACCTACCAGTTTGTTCTTGTTTCCAGACTCAAAAAAATACTTGTACTTGTTTTTCTGAGAGTAAACTTGTTCTTGTTTGAACTTTGAAGTCTAGCAAAAAAATCAGAGAGAAAGAGAGAGGGGTGAAGAGAGATGATTGCCCATACTCCCATATGTTGTCGGCCTACCGACACTGGTTCTTGATAGATTCTGAGGACATACTGGGGTATAGAAATTTCAATGAGAAAATGACTAGGCAAAGAAGGGTATTCTGGTCATTTGGAGGATGATCAAATCATTGTGGTCCTTCCCAAAGGCATTTCCGTAGTCCGGAAAAGAGGGTCTCTGTGTTCACTATGATGTTTAGTTTAAATGTCTGGGGCAAAGTTCAGTTCTTTACACCTCCTCCTATGGAGTATTAACCTTTGGCCTACAAAATCACATATGCCTCTTTGGGTGAATACCAAAACCTAAGTAGCTTTGGGGAACTGAAGTAGTCATCTTTTTTAAGTTGCTTAGATGAATAAATTCCTTTGAATCTTCAAAGTTATGTCACACAGACCCATAGTTGTACACAGTGCATTTTGATCCCTGCATTGTTAGGTAGAATATAGAGAATAGGATAGAGATAATCAATACAAGAAGTCTTGTGCTCTAATCAATGCTATGATTTCTATTTTAATGGTAGATGATGTCAATACGTGAAAAGCTGTTTAGACTTTAGAGTGTGCTGGACTGCATTTCTATAGCTCAGGAGTAAAAATGGAGTTGGTAGATAAAGGGTGTAGCAATTATGTGTCAGTAGACTTCCCCGCTCACTTTAAACAGACAATGGGGTAAGCGGTGAAAAACGCCAAAGTTAAAGCTGGTAGTTATTTACATGAAAGGTCTAGAGTACTGAAAAAAGACATGGTGAACCTTAGCTCAATAGTTTCAGCCCTTCAGGACAGTACTATGGATTTCTGACTTTAACCAAGTAGGCAAGTATGGAGAGTACAGATTCTTATATTTATAGTGTAAATCAAATGTGGTTTTTTACTCTACTTGTATAGCTTGTAACATAACAGTGGTTATGTGTTCCAATTGCAGATAATAGAGGCTCATTACAAAGGAAGAAGAAAAAACACAAAAAGATGGAGATGAGAGGAAAGGAAAGTGTGTAAATCTTTGTGGGGATTTTTTTACCCACCAAAGGACCATACATTGTGGGCCACCAAAGGACCATACATTGTGGGTCTCCACTCAACCTTTCAACAATGGCTAGGGTGTGGGTGAGGGTGTGGGTGAGAGTAAAAGCTTTAAAGGTCAAACAAACAAGAATATTCAGGTGTGAATCTATTGCATTTCAAATTGAGGGTTATTTATTTGCAACTTTTCCAAATGCTTTTCCATTTTGTGTCTTTTCATCCTAGCTTAGTCTCAAGAAACTTGAGGGTGGGTGGTGGTGGGGCTAGTGAAAACCCAGAACAAAAAACTTGTCCAATGCTCTTTGTTTGTGTCTATGCCATTTGGTCTCTTTTCCCTAAAATATTTTCTCATTTTGATTATAGTAGGTTGTAGTGGAGAGTAGTTTTTCAGAGTGAGTATCTTTTTCAAGCAACTGACCATATTTCTCCTGTGTGGGTCTTCATGGCTCTACTATGCAAACTTTTCATGGGGAGAATTTATTATTATTTTATTTATTTTTAGGCATGAAGTGTATAATATAGGTTTGGGGGTCCTCCTCTATTTGTAAGTTTGATGATTGAACAAAGAAAACTTCCTCTTTTTGTACATGTTCTTAGTTTTGAGAAAATGTTGGGTGGGTATTACATACATGATGAAACTTTGATCTTGATTTGGTCTCTCTGTGTTTTTTTCTCTCTTCTTCACCTTCCTGAGTTAGCTTTCACGCGATTAAAGCTTTTGCTTTGCCCCTATTGACTATTTATAGAAAATGATTAGTGGGTTTGAACCTTTGAGCATGATCAGGCTTTTCCCATCTTTTGATGATAGAACTTGTGCGAGTAAAGCTTATATATCTTCATGTAGAAGGGTCAGCTCAGCTGCTACACATACCAATCAACACGCATTTACCCTTTAGTTACTACTGCAAGAGTGATCATCACGTATATGTCAATCTGACCCTCATGCAATCAATCTGAAATCGGTTGTGCTTTTATACTCTACACAATAACATTGATGCTCTCCGCTCCGAAGGGTAGTCGAAACTATACTCTTGTACTTATTATGTGACCAAATGTAAGAGTTTCATACAAATGAAGTATAAGATGAAATGAGAGCGTCAAAATCATATAACTAACAAAACCAGTGAATTAGAGATGAATCTATGATTTGGATATCACAGAGAGAGTGACATCGACACAAAGCATGACTAGATCTTATACGCATCAGATTTATCCTTTAAAAGTCTTACAAAGTAGGATCTAGAACTAAACAAAAGTAAAATAAAATCTTTATTAAAACACATCGAATGTCAAATCAGATTATGTAGACGATCTTCTGGCTATTTGCCTCAATCTAACTGCTTCTGAGTGCTTCTTGTATCTTTGATGATATTTTAACACACCAAGTTATGATAGCTTGGCGTTATATTTCAAATTAAATTTTCGGCATGAGCCATTGAAAATTTTATTAAACACAATTGCCTAAATTTGCTAGCAACCTTATAAAATATAAATCCTGAATCATTGTTCTTGATTCAGCGTCGCTCATCTTTCTTTTAGTTTTTAATGTCTAAATTGACCCTGAATTATCATTCTACATTAGTAAGAGCATCAATGCTTGGTGATCTTTCACCGTGCATTGTCATTGAGCATTAGTTTTGGAACCTAAACATAGCTTAAAAGCTTTTTCAGAACTATTTATATATAGGGTTCAACTCATCTTTAGGACCGTGGAATAGAGGCCGGTTGGTTGATTGAATAGGCAGAAAGCAAACAATGAGAGACAGGGAAAAGTTGATAGCAAAGAGTAACTAAGTTTTCTCCCAATTTATCATCATCAAGGAATCCGAAATGTGACTAGTTAGCTATATTTGAAAATGATACTTCGTTACACGTCTCCTCGACATCTTTTGATCCATACAAGTAACACTCCTACTCCTAAATATATGCATGCCTAGAAGGCTTAAATTCTTATTCGCATATACGTTATGATCTCTCAAATCGATCACTTTGGTCAAATCATATACAGTAGTTGCTATATATAATGCTGTTGTGATCACATCAAAGTCACATTGTGAGGTTGGTAGCTCTCTTTCTTTTTGGCAAATTTGAGTAATGTTAAAGTGCAGATACTCTGCCCTATTCGGCTACTAAGATGCTTTCCGGCCTACTTGCTTAATAATAATAATTTTTTTTTTAGGACGTATGGATTTCACACATACTCTTATCGTGAATCATATCCCGTTACCTTATTTTTTGACGAACTAATTATCAAAGCTCACTTCAATTCCAATATCGGATATCCTACTAGCTAGTCTTTCTTTTCAATTCCTTAACATATATATACACTTGTGATACAAGTTACCGTTTAGGGTTTAACCCTATAATCTGGGAATCGAAACAGGTGAGAAATATGAAAGGAGATTAGAGAGGTACATTTGGTTGCTCTTATGGTTTTTGTCACCGTCGACTTCTTAGTTTTCCAGTTTCCTTGTTTTTGTTTTTCTGTGTGAAATTGGTTGGTAAGCTATCTGTCTAATTAGCATTCTAAATACTTCTTTTCTCTTTTTGCCAAAATAGTGTATTGTTAGGTCGATCGCTAATCCTAAATAATGTTCCTTTGTCTTTGTAATTTAGTGCTATCCCTCTCATGCATAATATTATCCGCAACGGCTATGTCTAGAACTAGTGGATGGTATCCTAAGCTATAATTTTCTATGTCAACTATAATTTAGTCTTGTTTGCTTCAATAATTGGACTCTTTAGTCTAATGTATTCTACTCCCCTATCTACACTTTGCAATATATTAGCCTAAAGTTAGCCAGACAAATCAAATCACGTATTTTTCAATTAAATTTGACCTGATATTCCTGGTGGTTTAGTTTGTCGTCCTCAATTCTTCTAACATAATTAAAAGAATCACAAAGCATGCATTAACTTCTGTATATGAGAATGAGCATGCATATTTTGAGAATGAATGATCGAGTTGCATTTTACACAAGAACTAGATCAAAAACAAATGATCACGATTGGTATTTCATCAAGTTGAAGTCCAATCTCATTCTTCATCTATCACTAATTTCATCTATCACTAATTTGATGAAGAGAAGAGATCACACATCAGAAAAGTGACAAATAAAATACAACTTATAAGTGGGTGGATAATACTCAATTGTGCCGATGTTTTTTGTGATTAAAACATAATACCTTAAAATTAGTTAAGTTGGAACAATGGGATCCACGGGCTACGCTTATCGGCCGTTTAACATAATTATCAAAAGAAGTCAAGAAAATAACTGAATGATTATAACCATTTTAATTAACATCACAGCAACTAAGTTAAACAACCACAAGAACCAAATGGGGTGATCGATCATCAGCTTGTCCTCTTAATATTACGTGTTCGAGTTGCTAATTGTTCAAGTAAGTAAGATCAGCAAAGATATTATAGTCTGAGTCGACGTACCAAGTTAATTCACAGCTGCATGCGTCTACGTTTCCGTTAGCTTAACCTGAGTATTCATACCAACTAAAACAATGAATCTAATCATGAAATTAATAATAAACATGTCAATTTGATTAAGGGGCCAATACCAGATGCATTATATGAAGAGATCGATGTTAACATTAGAATACACATCCACGTATAGCTTACCTATTGATGGATGATTGAGATAAGCTTTGATTAAATGGAAGATATGACACTGTGATGTATCAATACAATCGGAAATTTTGAGGACCTAACTATTGAATAAGAACAAATATATATATATCAGCAACATAATCATCGCAAATGAGATAGGCTTAATCCCACTTGCACAGATATTGTTGATATTTTCAAACAAGATGGCGGTCAAATCCATCGTAAAAGTATGAGTTTGGCTACGACTTGAGTATCCACAACGATAATTGCCTCCATATAAACTCGTTCTATTCAGTAATAAACTACTTAATTAGGTTTACTTGGTTTGAAGTTAGACTACGTCTTCATATATAGAGTTGGGATATATGTCTATACGTTAGTAATACATATATCTTAATTTTTGGTTTTGTAAAGAAAATTTTCAATACGAAAGTAGCTTTACTGGCATTGTTTAGTCACCAATATGTTTGAGTGTAATCTGTTAAACGGTAACAAGAGTAGTCTGTGGATCAACTGTACCGATATTGAACCAAATTAGCCTTTTTAAAAGTGTTGGGTTTTAATCACAAAAGGTCTCGATACAATTGGGCATTATCCACCCACTTATAAGTTATATTTTATTTATCACTTTTCTAATGTGAGATATTTTCTCTCCAACACAATCGTTTAGTCACCTATCTTACCCAATGTTTGGCTACCCATTTCATGTATAGTGATGTATGAACAAAACTTTGTGAAGGAATCTACTTTAGCTCTCATATAATTTATTGTATCAGGATTTGCTTTAGACCTCAGCATCATTATTAATCCCCTATCCACACATTTGCCCTTTTCTATTCATACTTTGTAGAAGACATTAACACTTCAACTCGATCACGTCGTCGAATTATATGGATCAACAATCGTTGAAGAGAGACGACAACTCGTAGAAAACAAAATGTCATGCTTCTGCATCAACAAACCTAGGGCTTGCATGCGTTTGTGTATTGATCAGCGGAAGTGGTTAAGCAGTCTGTCTATTGGGACACTATCAAATTCATTAAGTTTACAATAGCCAAAGCAATTGAACTGTTCCTATTACAATAAGGTGGTTGCAAACATGCAGATGGAGTTGACAAGGAGTTGGAAAAGTTTGAATAGAATACTGAAGCCATAGAATTGAGAAGCCATAGTTGTGTTCTTTCACTTTCAGTACGTTACAGAATTGGTTGTGACTTATGAACTGTTTTCAGTTAGGTTTTTCACTGCATGACAGGATCGAGTTGGAAATGGGCATGCTGAGGAACATTATTCTCAAGTAGCTAGTTTGATTTCCAAATGGAATTAGCTTCCTAACTGGTGGTGTTTATTGATCGATTCCAACTTCCAAGTGATGGAACAAGAATACAGCCCTTAATCTCAGTTTATAATATGGTAAAATGACTAAAATCCCAACATAAAGCTGTGTTTAAGCTTGAGTAGCATCTCATTATGCAAGTTCCAGAAGTAAATATGTTATTTATATCAGTTATATGAGTGATTGAAGAAGAATGACAGACTGCTAAGGTTCATCCAATTATTTTTACTGAGGGATTTTAGTACGTACTTACGTCGATCTCTTAGGGTTTTGAATAGGGTTTAGGACGCTATCTAATCCTCAATAAGCTACCTACAAAAAATTGTAATCTTTGTTCTTAATTTTGAGAATTCACAATTGAAAAGCTTCTGCTCCTAATACTGATGCCAACTGCCCAGGAGTGTTTCATATATGGAACCCTACGTAAGGTTATGATACTAGTATTCTGATGTACGTTGGAAGACTTTCTAGTCTTTTATATCTTTACATGCGATCACTCGGTCAGTAGTTGTGCCTTAATTTGTGTTTTGGATCTTTTTCTTACATGACTTAATTGGGTAGTCTACTTCTTTTAAAAAATGATCTAAGTGCATCTCCAACCATGAAGTCTCGTAATGAGGTCTCATACCTATTATAAGACTTCATTTAAACACTATTCATATAACACTTCAACCATCTCCAATGGTAAAGTTTTAACTAAAATACTTAAATTTATATATTTAATTTTTATTTTATTTTGTATTGTAATTAATAATAATTTATATTTGTAAACTATTATTGTACATGATAAATAAATATAATATTGAATTGAAAAAAAAATATTGAGTGTTCGGGACCAAACCAAATTTATAAGACTAGTCTCAAACCAAGTCTCAAAATAAGACTTGGGATGAGACCAAGTCCTAAAAATATAGGGTTTAGGACCTCCCCAATTAACCATTGGAGACCATATTTTTTTAGGATCCCAAATTTATAGGGTTTAGGAGGACCTTGGGTTGGAGATGCCTTAAGGATTTCATACCTACTTCCTGTCGTGACTCGAACCCAGGACCTAATAACATACTTCCTAGATAATGGGGCTCTTTAACCACTTAAGCTATCTCATTTCGTTAATTGGGTGGTGAACCAAGACAATGTCAACTAGTTACATCCCAAATTGAATTAGATTGCTTTTCCCCCTTCTAGTTTTGGTTAGAATTCTATGAAACAGTTTACAGATGCGTATAGTTGCGGTAGTTACTTAATGAATTGAAGAGATATTTCATTTAGATCTGAATCCTTATGCTCTGGGACAGTGGCAGATACTTAACCAGTTTACTTGATCAGATGGATATGAAGCAAGTTATTTTCAGTATATATGTAACCATCTACTCGATCTTGACATTTGTATATATATCAATCTGGAAATTGTGTGTAGCATTTTATCTTCATCAGGTGATAGAGATTGAAAATACTTTTTTGTTGATCTTGACACATAAGCATTCGTCTATGCTCTCCTTGTTACTACATGACCTATACTTGTAGTAGCTTTGATGCCTATACTTGTAGCTGTGATGCCATATGGAATTTGTTTCCAAAATCCTAGGTCGTCGAGCAGGGAGACTTGATGTGTATGACAATGGGTATTAGACTAGTGGTGGGCACTGTCTTAGTGCTCAATTGATGGGAGCATACATTGTCGAGAATCGATGAAAGTGGTGGGTTTACATAAGTAGTACGTGAGTTCAAATTATGCATTCTGGGTACAAATTGTTAGTTGTAGACCAAGAGAGCTCGTTTTGTGCTCCATAATAGAACTCTTAGTTCTAAGAATTGTGTCCGGTCATGCAATGCCTATTTGTTTCATAAGCTTAATCCTCATTCAGATGACTGTTAACTATGTATCCTACACAGTTAGAGACGAGTACAGTTATGCTCCTTAGTCTAATGGCTTCACTCTTTTCGTTTAATTCTTAAACCGTTGCCTGAATTGCCCTTTTACATTAATATGTGTGGAGGTTATTTGAGGAGGCCGCTAGTAGCAGTGTTGTACCAACATGTCTTTGATATTGATGCCGTGATCGTCACTATAAGATGCTGGGTGTACTAGCAGTATGTTGGGTTTACTTAGTTGGAAGTGTGTAACAATATAAGAGTATAAGAGTAGTGTCAACAATGCAAAGTGGGAATACTGGGAGAGCTTAGGGAAAGAATCAGATTGTGAAAACACAGCTGACTGTTGATGCTAGATTAGTTGTGTTTCTTAGATTCTATTTCCTAAGAGTATATGGAAATTTCCTCAGACACGACTTCAATATGTTTATACTTTCAGCTCAGGATATATACGGAGAAGTGTTTAACTCGTCACTGAAAGAGATTTCTTGCCTGAATGTCTGGTGATAATGGTTGATGGGAGATTTCATGCGTGTATGTGTGATTCCCACATATAAAAGCGAAGATGGTCAAGACTCGGGAGCAAGTCACAAGAATTATCATATAAAACTATAATGATTATGTTATCACTGTTGTAATCTAGGGACTGAATACATGGATTGAACAATCTATTAAAACTGAACCGGTGAAGTTCAGGTGAAGCATATTCAAGTTCAGCTTGTTTCAAATGCAAGATAGAAATAGAACCATATGATTTTCAGACCACTTCACCGGAACAACAAACCATACATAATTACATATTCAAAAATGAATTTCAAATTTTTTTGCTTTAAAAAATGAACTTCATTACCATACTATTACATCTACAAATTATATTTTTTAAACATACATCATGCTTTATAATCAAAAGAAGAAAAGAAAAAAGGTACAAGTGTTTCATAACATCAAAAGTCAAGAGATGGAAAGAAAACTATGACAGAGACATAGTTGGAAGGGAGTTCACTTCGGAGAGAGGCTCTTGTACATCTGGATTGAAAGGAAAGAGATGGCACTGGGCATATTGAGCCATTAACTGATCCATGAGCACTAGCGCTACTCCAGCCTCCACCATTGGAACCGCTGCATCATTCCACAGCATAACAAAAAATTTCCAGTAAATCATCGAATTTAAAACACATATAGAGCAAGAAAAGTGAAAACATGGAATGAATAAGCTGCATTCCCAAACTTACAAAGTAAAAAATGGACGTCTGGTCAATTTTAACAAAAGTTCTGTGGTACTTGGTAAAAATGTTACTGACTTCATGAGAGAGGAGACTGTAGACTTTCTTGGAGTGGAGGAAGTGGAATCTCCTGAGATATATTTACGACTTCTAACTTACGTGGGAAGAAAGAAGCCAGCTACTTTCCAATATATAAAGGACAGATTGTCTAAGAAGCTAGCGAATTGGCAGGGAAAGTGGAAAGCACTTATTATAGTACTACTCAGTTGTTGCCTAAACATGCCATGAGCGTGTTCCAGCTTTCCAAGAATTTTTGCGATGATATGGATCAAATGTGTGCTCGGTTTTGGTGGGGGAGTACTCCCGACGAGAAAAAATCATTGGAAGAAAAAGAAGAAAAATTCATTGGAAGATTTGGAAGCCGCCTTTGTGCAATCCTAAAGAGGGTGGTATGGGATTTCAGAGTTTATCTGATTTCAACACGGCTATATTGGCTAAGCAAGCATGGAGAGTCGTCGGGTTTCCAGACTCATTGGTGGCAGGATTTACAAAGCAAAGTACTTTCCAGCAACTAGCTTTTGGGCTGCAGAAGCTCCAGCTGCTCCCTCTTTTTCTTGGTGAAGTTTGTTCTCTACCAGGGAGTTTTTAAAACAAGGCTCTTACTGGCAGATTGGTATAGGTGCTTCTGTGAATATTTGGTCCGATGGTAGGATACTGGGTATTCCCAGTTTTAGGCCTCATGATGATGGTGTGGGTTCTTTGGAAGTGCAGCTGGTGAGTGATCTTTTTGACAACACAGAAAGATGGAATGATGCATTGATCAGGAGAGTCTTTTCCAGGGAGGTGGCCGAGGCTGTTTTAAACATCCCTTTTAAGTTCAAGAGATTTAGAAGATCGAGTGGTGTGGAGATTGGAAAAGAATGGTAAGTTTACTGTGAAAACTGCTTACTGTTTTCTCATTTTGCTGGTTCTGATGATCGTAGGCCCTTTCAGATGTCTGGGAGTGGGTTTTTGAAAGAAGTTGTGGAAGGTGGTCATTCCAAACTCAATTAAAATTCATATTTGGAGTGCTGTCTTCCTTCATTAGAGAGATTCGCAGACAAGAGGGTGGGAGTTAGAGTCTCATGTTTGTGTGCTTTGCTCAACCGAGTTGGAAACAACACTCCATCTTTGTAGAGACTGCTCTTATACTAAGCAGGCCCTTTAAACAAATGGTGTTGTAGTGCAGGGTTGTTACAATCCTCACTATGCTCATGTAAGAACTTGGGAGGGCAAGATCACTACTGTTCTGGAAGTTGGCATGCTATCCTCCACAAGGCTACAAGCTTTCAGGCACCATAAACTAATCCCTAAAGTCAGTCGAGCTGCTAAGGTGGACCTCTTCCCCTGTGGGGTGCTTCACGGTAAACATTGATGGATCATTTAATAATAATACAAAAGCTGGTGGTATTGGCTTAGTGACTAGAGACAGTACGGTGTTTTTTTCTGGCTGGAGTAGCAAGGCAGTACAGCTTTCTGATGGAGCAGGGTTTTGTTCCTGCAATTATTGAGACTAATGCTCAGTTGGTTCATTCACAATTGAGGCTTAATGCAGGGTCCAAACTTCAATATTTGGTTGTCTCTATGATGACCTAACATTGGAGCCACAGAATCAGTCTAATGTGAAGATAGCTCAAGAGAATAGAGCTGCAAATATGGCTGCCCATCTCATGGCAGCTTATGCTTGTACCCAGAAGAGGGCATGTTTTTTTTCTTCTTTTTCTGCTCCTTCATTTCTGTCAGCTGCACTAGCAGTTGATATCGCTATCATGAAATCCTTTTTTCTAGTTCAATAAAGTTTCTACCTCATTTCTCTCAAAAAAAAAAAACCAAAACCAATAAATAGGGAGCAATAATTTGCAACTGCATTGTTTTGATTAGAAGTATAGCGAGGCCAAGATGATGCATGAGATTTCATGTATCATTCAAAGACATACCTCGCGGGACGACACAAGGATCATGGCGACCACGGGCAATTAGTTCAGTCTCTTTCTTATCTCTAGTCACTGTATTCTGCTTCCTCTGCACAAGCATCACAAAATTACGACATTTTGTCAGATGACCACATATATAAAAGAAAGACCTGAAGTCCAAGATTCTCCTGTTGACTGAATAACTTATCACACAAGAAACAGGCAACCTAAAACTTCCTTTTCCTAACTTTTCTCCAGTTACCAAGATTTCTATCACCATAAACTATGAATGTGCGTGCTCACATGAAGAGAGAACAGACTTACTGCAATTGTAGCTGTTGGCTTGAAAGCTATTCTCATGTTTATGATTTCCCCATTAGATATTCCTCCCTAATGGCCACAGACACAATGTCAGTGCACCAGACATGATGAAGAGAAAACATTATAATAATTTGCTTTACCAAGTAATCAAAACTTCGAATATATACCTGTGTCCCACCAGAGCGATTTGTTCTTGTCCTTACTCGTCCTTGTTCATCCACATAGAACTCATCATTATGTTCACTCCCAGTTAAAAAGGTACCTGATAGGTGATCATGAGTAAGAACTTGAATAAATTCTAGTAGTCACTTTTAAAAAAAAATAAAAAAAGATCTAAGAAATTGAAGAAATTCTAGCAATCATTCTCAATCACGTAATCCAATTTAAAAAATTTATATGCAACCTCAATATGAAAGTACAGGAGAAATTCATGAATCTTAACCTGCAAAACCGCTTCCAAATTCAAATCCTTTTGTTGCAGGTAATGACATGCAAGCTTTAGCAAGCTCAGCTTCAAGTTTGTCAAAGACAGGCGAACCAAGACCCTGGAACATAAGAGACTAAAACTTCAGTAATGCAAGATTACCTAATGAAGAAGAACCTGCATCCCAATCCAGAAACTGAGCAACATGTACTAGTGAAAATGTATAAGTAAACATGAATAGAAGCTGAGAGAGAGAATATACACGTGGGCAGTTTCTAACTATGCACGTGACAACACCACCAATGGATTCCCCTCTTACTCTAACAGCATCAATGGCAGCAATCATCTTCTCTGCATATTCAGGATCTGGACACCTTACTATATTACTCTCTATCTGGCAATGTTTCACAAAAAGACCAGTTCAGCCTCTGAGCAGGCATGCAGAATTGAACAGGAATCATCACAAGGCTAAAGACAAATATAAAATATTCTTGTGAATACAGTAAAAGGAGTATCGATAATACTTCAAAAATCCACAGAACTGAGAAAAGTATTCTAATACCAAAGAATGAAGCCTAAAAGAAGTATGCTTCACAATAACAGTTGTGCTTCTTACTTTGAAATATCCAAGATCAGTTTAGATGTAGGATTTTTAAAAACTTGAAACTTCAAGTAACTGCGCTTCAATTTTTAAATTTATTTTATGTTGCATCAGGTACTTATCCTGAGTCTCTATTTAAATTACCAGCTACAGGTTGAAGGGAAAAACAATTAGGAAGACAAGTGCATGGGAAGGAAAACTTCTTCCAATATTTGGAAGAGTAATCACAGCTGTACTCAATAACTCGGGAAAACATGATTATATGTGACAAGGACATAGAAAATAATTATTATCTCTTCATAATATCCTCAAAGTTTCTAGGGGTGCGATACTGTCAAATAGAGTCAAGGAGCCTACCCGATTACTACTTTCTAGATTACAGAAACATTCTGATTTTAAGTCTGCAATACACACTAAGAAATGGATTGTGACATAATTTGAACTGTATTGCCTAACATGAATTGTAAAAAAATATGTATATGAATGTTCAGCAAAACTAGCAACTCATATATCAAAGTATCTGCGTGTAAATTTCAATTTAATATACATAACCGCACCTGATCAAGTGCAAGAGTGTAATGATCAACCGAGTCCTCTGGGAGTACGACCTTGTGAACTTGTGAAACATAAGCAAAAACCTGAAGATGTGGCCAACATTGGGGTAAAGATTGGAATGAAACAATAAGAATTTCAACAAGTAAAAGGAACTGCAGATGATAACTTCCTGAGAAGTAAACTGTGTCATTCTCCATTGTGTTAAAGAAACTAAGTCATTAAGAAAGTTGCCAATTCCACAGCGAAACACACATGCGCACACACAAAATACACACTCACCTCAGTTCCTGAGAAGTCCTTAAGAATCTTTTTTGCAACTGCTCCTGCAGCAACTCTTCCAATTGTTTCTCTAGCTGAAGATCTACCACCACCCTTCAATTAAAGATTGGGTTATAGCTTTGCAATTGGAAAGATACTTGTGATCCATTCAGTGGTTGAACAAGACATTACCTGCACTGATCTGATACCATACTTCATGTCATATGTGAGATCTGCATGTGAAGGCCTATAAGCTATCGACATTTCGTCATAGTCCTAAGAACAAAACAACAGGGCTATTGTGAAACTTGTACAGACTATAAAAAAAGTGTCACTTAAGTACAAACAGCTTAACAGACAAGTGATTGACTTTTACACGTGATAGTCGATTTAAATCATCCAATACCTTATGAGTAAGAAAATCATAGAGAAACACAACAATAAACCATATAAGGAGTTCCAAAGGCCTCACATTCTGTTGCAAATCCTCCAATATGCAATCGAAAGGGTTTGAAACAAGAAAGAATGGCATTCACCATATTTTTTTTAGAGTTTTGACACATAAGTACACCTATGTATGTATAGTACTAGAACAGTACAAATTATATATCAGAAACATCAAAAGCGGAAATCTACAGATTAGATGGAAGTACAAAATGGATGGCCCAAAAGACAACATATCATAATAAAAGTAATTATCAATAATATGACGAATAAAGAGTATTGTCTCTAAGCACTACAAACTTACACGTCCTCTCTGATCAGTATTGGGTACAAACACATGAATCGGAGTCCCCGTTGTTAATCCTGAAGTTAATATTATACCGTCACAATTAGACTCGTCTCACACTGATGACTTGAGAAGAAATTCTCTAAATTGGTGAGAAATTAAAAAAAAATGAAAAAAGAGACGTTGAACCAAACAGTTCTAACCTTCATGGACTCCTGATAGTATTTTGCATGTGTCGGTTTCCTTCCTAGGGGTAGTGATTCGGCTCTGACCAGGCCTCCTGTTACAACAACTCTAATCACTGACCCAGGAAAAGGTTTGCATCAAAATGAATTGGCCACCAATAGCTATAGAGGAAGCTTCTCCAGGATAATCACGGGATACAAAATATAAAAAATTTAACTAATACCAGTCATATGAATAATGTCTCAGCATACAAAGAACATTCAAAAGGAGATACTGCCAAAAGTCCTCAAAATAAACATGAAATAGGAATATGAAGCTTAAAATGCTAAAATGCAAATTAGGATATATTTTAAAATGAACGTGAAAAGCAAAACCCCTAGATCAAAGTACCTTCTGTCGAGGTCCGCTTGCAAGTCAGCTTCAGATAAGGGTCTCCGAGGAGGAACTCCATCAATTACACAACCAACACCACCACCATGAGACTCTCCATAAGTTGTAACACGAAAGTAATTCCCAAATGTACTCCCAGCTGCCTGGACCTCTGAAACCCAGCAGAAAATATATCAGACATTGTAAAGTTTAACTCCCAACTAACTACAATCCCTTACATCCACTCCCCTATTTATTTTCAATATTCCATTCGAACTAAACCTATCTATAGCCCCCTCAGTTGGAGTGAACAGAAACCTTAGGCACTGAATCTTCAAAACCTCAATATGCTTGCATAATATAGGCTTAGTTTGGTAATGCTGTAAAACTAATCCACTGTCAAAAAAACTCAGCTAAGTGTTTGCTAAACTATACTCTTAAAACTGGTATCACCATAAAAAGCAATATAAAAAGTGTTTGGTACGGATCTTGCAGTGACAAAATTGGACCTTGAAAATATGTTTTACTGGATAATAAAGGAGATAAGATAACGAAGATATAATAACAATAGCTGAACTGGATGTTCATGGCATAAACATTGTACCATGAACGTCCAGATCATTTCCGCAACAAATTATACATCAGATAAACAAAAACCCATACAAAAATGAGAAGAAACAGGAGTTCATTCTCCGTTTTAACCCTCTTTCGATTCTTGATAAAAAAAAATAAAAAAAAAAGCAGTCAACATCAGCTGAATTTCAATGAAAATTTATAGCACAACGCAAAGAATCAAGCTTAACACACTCACACACACATTATCATACAGAGCCTTATTCAATAATATCAGCCATAAAATACTAATCAAAACATCAACTTAATTGAAGAAAACTAAAATGACTAGAAGGAAGGAATAGGTACAAAGTTGTTATCCTTTTCACACACGCACAAGCAGAAACAAAAGGGAAACACGATCAAGTAGAATTAGATACAATGAAACCCACATTAAGAAGAATTAGCAAGAGGAATAGTAAAGTTCAAGGTCCATAACTCCACATTAAGATGACAAACAATGAAACCCAACATTGCATTTCAATAAATTTCTAGCACAATGCAAAGACTCAAGCTTTACACACACACACAGCATCATATAAAGCCTTATTCAATGATCTCAGCCAAACAATGCTAATCAAAATATCAGCTTTATTATAGAAAACTATAATGAAAACAGAGACAGGGGTAGAGAAAACTGACGGAGCTTCTTGGCGGGTCGAGGCCGGACGGAGAACTGAACGGAGGAGAGGTTTCGGAGATCGGAGCACAACCCAGAAAGGCTTCCGGTCTTTGAAGCAGAACCCAGAAAGGGTTTGGATGAGAGAGACGACGAAGCCATTGAGTTTGAGCTCTCACCAACAACAATAACAGAGGAGTTGAATCGACAAATGAAGATGTGGAACAAAGTGGGTGATGTGTTTGGAATAGAAAAAAAAAAAGAGAAGAGAAAATGGGGTAGATGGCACCAACTCACTTCACCAACCAAACCAGCCACCACCACCACTGTTGTTCTCTATACGTCGACCTCAACTCAACGCAACTAGTTTTGTTTTGTATGTGTTTGGTGGTCTCTCTAGTCTCTTTGGTAAGAGTAGGAGGAATTTAAACGTCTTCGGGGTTGGTAGGTTTTTTTTTTTTTTTTTTTTTTTTTTATTTTAGTTATGGGAGATTCTATTCATACCTCCAAAACACAATATTTTGACCTCTCTATTTTTTTTAATCGGTATTGACTTTGTCAACGCATGTGAATTTACCAAAAAATCATCTTACCAAATAACTCTTACTTTATCAAAAAAGAAAATCTACATTACCAAAAAAATCATCTAACCAAAAAAATATCAACTTGCAAAAAAAAAATCCATATTACCAAAAAAAATCTCACCATACAAAAATAGATTAATTAATTAATATCTCACTTTACTGTTGTCCAAGAACGATAAATCCATAATCATCCACAATCGACGGTAGAGTAAAATTTTATGTAAATTTTGAAAGATGATGCAATATTCTGTATTAGTTTTTTTTTTTTTTCGGTTAGATTATTTTTTGGTTTCGCTTGGTTGAATGCATTTATTATAATCAACTATTAGTGTAAAGAACGTGTAAATAGTTGTACAGTGATTATGAATAAACAAGCTTCACAGTTTCAACAGAGTTTGTTTCCGTCTGAATCCGTAGACTCGCAAATACCAGTGGATCTTGGTGTAATTCCTGCCTGCAAACCCTACTAACTAAGGGAATACCGGGCGGGGCTGGTCTATTCCGCTCCGATGCCTAAGTCAGTATAGTTGGAATAAACTGGTAACTTAGGCGGAAATGAATAGTTGAAATATTGATTACCTATTAATGAGGGTAGTTGGGACTCATATATAGGCTGCCCGGCATGAGGGCTGGCCTCACCCTTCGATGTGGGACTGGCCCCCCTTCTGCTCATATTGTTGGACTGTTTCGGCCCCTATTTGGGGAGCTGCTATCTCCGGGCCCCAGCCACAAGTAAGACATGCTCGGACGCGGGACCAGGTGTTTATGCTACGCTCCCGGGCCCTGGGTCGGGTCCAGGAGTCCTGGCTGCGGGTCTGGGGGCCTGGGTAGCCTCTCTATGGCTACTGTCAACAAGTCCCCCAAGTTCCCGGTCAAGTGTCATCTTGAACGAGGACTTAAATATGTCTTCATTTATAAGCCCGCAGACCCGCTGGGGCACTTACCCACCGGTGTCCCAGCCCCCCAAGTCCGCGTTTAAGATTGGGCTTGGTCGGGCGTTCGAATAAACCTGTTATGATGTTGCATAATGTGATGAGTGCATGGTTATGATGTTGATACTGACAGTTGCATATGGGTACAAGATGTAGTACATGAGATGATAATGTGGCGTTGAAATCCGCCATGCTATGTTCCGGGAAAACCCGGTGAATATAGCAAATGGGATGATGTGACGTTGAAATCTGTCATGCTATGTTCCGGGATAACCCGGTGAATTTAGCGAATGGGATGACCGAGTCCCCCGAATTAGGAACGGTAGCCACTGTAGTCGGTGAGTGCCTTGAACAGTTTGAAGAGGTCACTCAGTACCAGCGGGAAACGTGCCCTGTGTTATAGGAGTTCCTGGTGGGTGCCGTGACCCAGAGTGATCCTGGGCAGCCGTCCCCACGTGTTACACAGCCTCTTGTTCTTACAGGCATATAGGATGTGCATGGTTTTTAGCCTGCGGGAAGAGTTGTCTTGTATGAGAGGATCAAGTCTCCCGGGGTGAAGCGGTCCCATGTTGGTACCGGAGACATCCCCGATCGTTTTATACCCATTGGTCGCACAGGCGTGAGGTATGTGCAGGGTTTTTAGCCTGCGGGAAGAGTTGTCATGTATGAGAGGATCAAGTCTCCCGGGGTGAAGCGGTCCCATGTTGGTACCGGAGACATCCCCGATCGTTTCATACCGTTTGGCCGTACATGCGTGAGGTATGTGCAGGGTTTTTAGCCTGCGGGAAGAGTTGTCTTGTATGAGAGGATCAAGTCTCCAGGTGGGTGGTATGTCCCGGAGTAGTCCTTGGTAGCCGTCCCAACCTCGCTGCATTTTTTCCTGCAGGTGGGATGTATGTGCAGAGTTTTTAGCCTGCGGGAAGAGTTGTCCTGTGTTAGAGGATCAAGTCTCCCGGGTTTATAAAGCCTGGTGGTACATTGGATTCGTTAGGTCGTACACGGTTGTCCGTAGGAATGTCTCAGTTCGACGAACCGGTTATTCCATTGGAGAGCGATAAGCAAGTGCAATTATGGCCGGTGTGATACCGCATCCAATAGTTGAAGCTGGATGGACCGACGGCTAGGGTAGCCTTGAACCGGAGCAGGCACTACGGTTGGAATATCGTAGCCTGTACATAATATTGATGCATGATTTTTAGCCTGCGGGAAGAGGTTTCCTGTGTTAGAGGAAGACTTCTCCCGGGGAATATCGAGCCGTTGTTGTTTGGCTGGAAATGTAGAATAAATTCAACCGGTGGAAAGCCTCGTACCATTGAAATATATGTTAGAATGCCCCGTACTTGTTGGAATATTTCAGCGGTAACAATAATAATCATGCAGGGTTTCTAGCCTGCGGGAAGAAGTCTCCTGTATTAGAGGAAGAGTTCTTCCGGTGTGATACCTCGATTTGTGGGAGTATTTCAGCGTTAGGTGGAGTAGGCTCTAGGCGGGACGGTTCGATTATGTCCACTGCTTCTTTCAACTACCCTCCGCATGCGAGGCAAGTGGCTGACATGCATTGAAGAGGATATTCCATTAGTCTCATCAGTTATGATGGCCTGGGAAGTTACCAATACTGGGACACGTGCAGCTAGGAGACGGTCAGGGATGGATGACCCGGATCTGCGGGCGTTTCAGTTTGGGGGGGGGAATTCACGGGCGCTAGACCTGCATATAAACCCTTGCCGCTTGGTGTGTTTTTCTTTTGGCTGAGAACTGATCCCTTATTTAGCCTCGCTCAACACAATTGCTCGGTGCTTTCCAACTGTTGCATTTTCATCGTCGTGCATAATAATCGGTGAGTCTCAGTCCTTTGCGACTCTGAAATTGTTTCTCCTTTTCCCTTTTTTTTTGTTCGCGGTTGGATCTGATGGGCACTTGGTTGTATGTAGATTAGCCCTTTGGATGAGACCCTTGTAGTATCGAATCTCAGCGAGAGCCGGGAACTCTCGTCTGAGAAATCCAGTGGCCGGTGTGGGCGGTGTTGAGGCACTATATGCTTCGTACTGCCCTGCGGTGGTGGCTTTAGGTTGTGTTTCTGATCGGCCAAGGCTGTTTTTTTTAGGTTACATGGATTTTGGGAGCTCTAGTGAGATCTCTGAATTGGCCGCCAAGCGACCGGTGATGGACGACCAAGAGAGGATGGAGGACTGGCTTGCTTCCTCGTCCTCTGGGCCAAACGCCAGTGCCCGTTCGACTGGTGAGGCGTCAACGTCCGGGTCCCTGGGACAGGAGGATGCTCCGTACGGAGTGTCCTTGGGCACTGCCCGCTCAGGAGGGGCCCCGCGCCACATACTTATGGACGGGGATAGAACCATAAACTATGATGAGCCAGAGTGCTCGTTAACTCCTGGTGAGATTGCTGCATTTCGGGCGAGGTGGAATATTCCCGGAGAGGTAGATCTGCGACCTGCAACCCGGAGGAAGGTTGGGTTGCCATTCACGAGGACCAATTCCGACATGGGCTTTCGCTCCCGCTGTCGGACTTTGTGCAGTACCTGCTTAGTGCCATCAGGATATCACCGACACAGCTTCCCGGGAACCAGTGGAGGCACCTACTGAGCCTGGGCTGTCTCTACTGGCTGAGTGATATGAGTTGCCCAACGGTAAATGAGTTTTGGGCCTTGTACCGACTGACATACTCGAAGAAGAGTAAGGCCCGGGGGTGTGTGAGTTTTTCCACTCGGCATTTTAAGCCGATGATAACCCACTTGCCCTCCTAGCTCAACAATAATTGGAGGAAGAAGGTGGTGATGGCAGGGGGGCTGGCAGAAGAGGAGTAGGACTTACCGGGTTCCCGGTGCCTTTCAGCCGATCGGCGATCAGTCGTATAAGTTATCGGAGCTGGAGAGAGATAGGATCGCCCAGGTATTTGGGTACTAGTCTGACCTGGAGCGGAGTTCCTACAACTTTATCTGGCGGGAGGTGCTTGAACTATGTCATCTGGGGGGGGGGGGGGGATCCCGGTGGGTGGTGGAATGTAGGTTGTAGCTCTGATCCCGTTGAGCGAATTGGTGTTGACTAGTCTGTTTGCCTTATGTTTTACAGGTGTATCTTTCCTGACGACAATTAAAGCCCACGAAATGCTGTCGATGGACAATCAGGATCTGGTCTCGAAGCTGCAGGAAAAGGGGGACGGTGCCGCGCGGTCAACGGTCGACCGGGGAACCGGGGAGCTGACCGTACATGACAAACCGATTTCGCTGGACGTTGCGGACGAGGATTACGTCTTAAAGCGCGTAAAGACTCACGCTTCGGGACCCCGGACGACGTCTGGATCGGGGAAGGCTGTTGGTGGGCCGTCCAAACCCCCGGGTGGTGCTGCAAGGATTCCACACCGGCTGGGGCCGGTGCCAGCTGTCGCCAGGTCTCCACTGTCTGCCGCCCAATCTTCTTCTTTACAGGTTGATCTGGGTGAGCGGAGGAAGAGGTCTCGGGAGATGCCGGGCTCCGCGCTTGTTACCTTCACCGGCCGGTCGGTTGGTGAGGGTTTGGCCAAGCTACTGAAGATGACGCGTGGTGGCACCACTACCGCCCACGACGATGTTCCTGCGGCAACTAGCCCTGCTGCTGTTGGCACAGAAGCATCGGGGGTGGAGAAGACTCCTGCTGCGGGGTCGGGCACGGAGCATAGTTACCCGGATGACTCTTTCGCCCGGAGCCTGCTCATGGACGTAAAAGGAATGGAGATGGAGAAGATTGGGGCTCCGGGAGGGCGGCCGGAGGAGCACCGGCTGAAAACCAAGGAGATGACCCTCCAGGTAAGGATAGTTTGCCACCGGTATCCGCTCAACACTATTTCGTGATATGTTGCTTTCTAACTGGTGCCTGTTAAACTGTAGCTGTTGTACCACTTGTATCAGTCGGATGCAAGTGGAGAGCTGCCGGAGCTGAAGAAGCGGGTGGCGGAGTTGACAAGCGCCCGGGAGCTCCTGGAGGTAGAGAAGTCTAAGCTCCAACGGGAGAAAACTCGGTTGGAAGAGAGGGCCAGGAAGCAGATAGGCAAGCTGGAGGCCCAGGTTGAGGCTCTGGAAGAGGAGAAAAAGAGCCTAAAGGAGGAGAAGGCCGAGTTGGAGGACCAGGTAGAGGAGCACCAGCGGCAGGTGGTGATGGGCTCCGCTTCTGCCGGCGGGCCGGTCGATGAGAATGACCCGGAGATTTACCAGCGGGCGGTTAAGAAGTATTAAGAAAGTGATGAGCTTCTTGACCTGCTGGAACGGGCCCGGGAGGCGAGGATAGCCGATGCTTATGATGATTGGAAGAGTAAGGGCTATCTTGACGTCTCAAAGCTGCCGGCGCCGCAGGCGGATGAAGAAGAGGTTCATGAGGGTGACACCGAGCCGGCCGATGAAGACGCCGCTGGTGAAACCGCTGCTGAAGGAGCTCCTGCTGAAGAGGGGGAGCAGACGGAAGTGCCCTAGCAGGCTCCAGACTTTGTACACTCTTGTCCTCCCTTTTTGCTTTATGCTTCTTTTTTTTTTGTACACGCTGCCCTGAGTTATAATGAATGGACATTTTGCCTGCGCTTGTGTTGTGCCTTTTTCAATTTGCCTGACTTAGCTACCCATGGATTGCCCTTTGTACTTATTTGAAAACAAAGTTGGAATAGACAACTGCTGAAATTA
The DNA here is from genome assembly GCA_963682095.1 of Potentilla sterilis. Taxonomy (NCBI): domain Eukaryota; kingdom Viridiplantae; phylum Streptophyta; class Magnoliopsida; order Rosales; family Rosaceae; genus Potentilla; species Potentilla sterilis. The sequence goes on from OY821763.1 coordinate 47,495,764, forward strand.
TACCTGCCGAACTGGTTGGAATGCCTAGCTAGTTGTGTTTAGGAAAGAAAAAAGCTAGCATCTTACTCAGGCTGACAAGTTGTTGGACCGCTGAGCCTCTATACGGGTTTAAGATTTCGACCGGTCATATGAGCGTTGGTGTCGCGGGATAGACGTCCCGATTCTGCGCGGTCCCCACTGACCGGGTTGCCCTTGATACCGCTGCAAGGCGCCGCGGTGGACTAGGCCCTTAATCGTTGTTTTCAAGGCAAGACAATTGTTCGTGTGGTGTGTGGCTTCACTGTGGTAGGAGCAGTATTTACCGGTCTGTGCCCTGGTCAGGTTCCCCTTTGGGTGCTTTCTTTTTGGTGGAGGGGGGATGTTGTTCCCATTCTCATACAGGATATCCTCGTAGGAGGAGGTTAAAGTAGAGAATACCTCTTGTCGTCCTGTTGGCATGACCGCTAGGGGGCGGGTTTGCTGCTGGTAGGATGAGAGGTTCCCTGTTCGTTGGGGAATGTCGACGTAGTCCCTCCAGTGCTGCTGGTTCCCCTAACCTCTTGGTCTTTTGTCGGTCGAGGCTCCTCGATCCCGGCCCTGCTGCCAGTTTCTGGCATCCTGTCGGGCGGCTTCGGGCTCTTCCTGCCTTCTCTTGTGTTGACGACTCTCGTAAGTTTTGTGGTCTGCTTGGGCGTACCTGATAGTCATCGCCATCGCCATCAGTTCGTCGTAACCCTGCGGGATCTCCACCCGCACAGCGTACGAGAACTTTCCGGGCCGGAGACCTTACTTGAAAGCAGATTCGGCGATCCTTTTATCCAAGTCCCTGACCCCGGCGGTGGCCGTTTGCCATCGGTTAACAAAAGGTCGCAGCTCTTCGTCGTCTGCCTGCCCGCAGTTAATGAGGACTGTCGAGGTCCGGGCCCCTTCGACCCTTAGTATGAATCGGCCCACGAATCTATCGGCCAATTGCTCGAATGCCTCTATAGAGTTCGCCGGTAGTTCGTAAAACCAGCTGAGCGCCTCTCCGGACAGGGTCTCCTGGAATATGTTGCAGCAAACGGCGTCGGAGTAGCCCTTAGCACACGTTTGGGACCGGAAGCTGTCCAGGTGTTGGTATGGGCAGCCGGCCCCGGAGTACGTTAGCTTTAGCGACTTTTGGGTGCCGGATCTTCCGGATTCCAGTACCCAGAGTGAGAAGGGTCCGACCCGCTCGTTGAATCGTGCGCTCTCCGGCGGTCTCGCAGCCTTTCTCTCGTTGGCCTCTATCTGAGCCTTCATATCTGACACCGAGTCAGATAATATCTGCAGTGCCCATGTGGTCGAGCTGATGATATCTTTCTCGAACGAGCCGCTGTTCCTCCGAGGGGCTGGGACGATCTTTTGTGGCACCGTGTCCGCTGGGAACACGTCTCCCGCCACACCGGTGTCCCTCTCTCCTCCCGATGACTGGCCCACTTCCTGGTGGGGAGGCTATTTTGGGTGTGGCGCGAATGATTTTGCCAGAGCGGCATTGCGCTGCTGGCCTCTTTCCAAGGCAGCCACCAGTGCAGCATTAACCGCTTCCATGTCTTGATACCTGGTGGTGGCTTATGTCCTGTCCCGGTCGCTCTCTGCCCGCAAGCGGTTTACTTCCGCTCGCAACTCTTCTATCTCTCCCGCCATATCGTACTGGCCGGGACTGGAGACATCGTCCGGGCTGTCGCTGCTGGGCAGCCGATCTTCCCTTCTGTTTGGGGCCGCGGGGGACGTCGGTGCGGGTTCCAGGCCCAAGACTTGGCGATCGTCCGCCGGGCCCTTCCCACGCAGATCTCCGTCGCGTTCACCGGACGTACCGCCCGAATCACGGTTGATAGCATCATTCTGACTGCAGCTACCAGCGGGCTGCCCCTGCCCCGCGCCCGGGATTTGGGCTAGCACCGGCTCCAGAACCCACCGGTCCTATGGATTCCCTTCCCTCTTTTCTCCTGTAGATCAGGACATATGTATTTTTTGTGACCCGTAAGCTAATCGATTTCGTTCCCGCTATCACGGTTGGTAGCTGAATCCGTAGACACGCAGATACCGGTGGATCTTGGTGTGATTCCTGCCTGCAAACCCTGCTAACTAAGGGAATACCGGGCAGGGCCGGTCTATTCCGCTCCGATGCCTAAGTCAGTATAGTTGGAATAAACGGGTAACTTAGGCGGGAATGAATAGTTGAAGTATTGATTACCTATTAATGAGGGTAGTTGAGACTCATATATAGGTTGCCGGACATGAGGTCTGGTCTCACCCTTCGATGTGGGACTGGCTCCCTTTCTGCTCATACTGCTGGACTGTTTCAGCCCCTGTTTGGGGAGCTAATATCCCCGGTTCCCGGGCTCCGACCACAAGTAAGACATGTCCGGGCGTGGGACCAGATGTCTATGCTACGCTCTCGGGCTCTGGGCCGGGTCCAAGAGTCCTGGCTGCGGGTCTGGGGGCCTGGGTAGCCTCTCTATGGCTACTGTCAACAGAGTTAATAATGGATGAGAAAATATGATTATTAGATGTTCAAAAATTGAAAAAAGAACTAATTACAGATTTCCTTTAGAATCTTTTTTTTTTAAAAAATTATTAATTTTTTGGAGCTATGGGTATTTTGGAAAAGGCAGAAATATCAATTTGGTCATCGAACTTTGCTTCGCTCGACACTTTGGTCATCCAACTTTTAAAAATTTCATTTTGGTCATTAAACTAAACGACCATGTATCACTTTGGTCCCTTCGTCTCTTTTCTCTGTTAACTCAAGGGTAATTTGGGGATAAAGACAAAAATATATTTCACAGAGAAAAGAGAAGGAGTGACAGAGAAAAGAGACGGAGTGACAAAGTGATAAACGGTAGTTTAGTTGAATGACCAAAATGAAATTTTTAAAAGTTGGATGACTAAAGTGTCGAACGAAGCAAAGTTCGATGACTAAAGTGATATTTATCTCTTTGGGAAAATAAAGTAAATTGGAGGTCTATAAAACAAAAAGATCCAAGTGATGTTTTTGGAGGTATGAATAGAACCTCCCTTTGGTTATTAGGATGCTCCAATTTTAGCATAGATTCTACCTACTCGAATATGCTCCTACAGTATTTAGAAATCACAGAGCATATGGTATGGATGAATAATTTTCCTTCATGTATCTTAGAAATTGTGTTTTCGATTCTATGTGTTTTAAGATTGTATGTGTGATTTTCTTTACTCGTAGTTAGAAATTAACGATTCGATTCATAATTCATAAACGTCTCGTTTCTTTATTTAAAATTCCAGACGCACCATAAAACAGAAAAGACTTATGAGCTCATTCTTGAATCAATAATCTTTTTGCTTGCAATCCTTGCGATCCATCACTTCCCCGATTCTGATTCAACTAACGATATAATAATTGTCATTCCAAAATGAAAAACGATATAATAATTGTATTTTGGACATGTAATTTGTAGTAACATTTCAGATCTTTTGGTAAAGAAAAGGCAAGCATCTGGAGTGTTAGACTACTCAGATTATGTTCCAAAGTACGGCCAAACTTTGTTTTGGTTCATTCCTGCATTACAGGAAACCAAGGAACATAATCACTGATCCGACTTTCCAGCCTCAAAGAGTGAAGAACGACGTCTACTATAAAATTGATTGATTCTCTTCATTGCCAACTCCACGGTGACATGCAGCTAGACCCTTTTTACCTGAAGAAAGACAGTTGACTACAAACTTGTAACATCTTTACCGGCGACGTTGACAAAGTCATGCCATATTCCTATGATCTTGCTGGCCGGTGTGTGACCGGTGTCCAGAGAATTAATTCTTTTCTAAAATTAGCATACTTGAATAGAAATTATGATTTAGTAGCTCACGACACAGAATAAGCTATGCCATAACAAATGATTAACATGTATCTATACTATTATTAAAGAAACAGAGTTTGCTAGCCAAAACAGAATTCTCTAGTTGACGAGGAAAGGTATAACATTGTTGAAACCCTTTTCTGGTTGTACGTATCATATGTCCTCTCCTTGTCACCAAACATGATAAGTACTGATATATGATCCCTAGATATAATTTCTTCCCAGGAGATGGAAGACAAAACTATGACAAACACATAGTTGGAAGGGAGTTCACTTCAGAGAGAGGTTCTTGTACATCTGGATTGTAAGGAAAGAGATGGCATTGGGAAAATTGAGCCATTAACTGATCCACAAGCACTAGCGCTACTGCAGCCTCCACCACTGGAACCGCTGCACCATTTCATTCCATAACAGAACAACATAACAGAAACTTCCAGTCAATCTTCAGCAGTTAAGCAAGAAAAGTGAGGATATGGGATGAAATAAGCTGCATTTCCCATCTTACAAAAAACAACTTATTACTGAAAACAAAGTTCCAAAAATGATATATATAGGAAGCAATCTTTTGCAACTGCAAGATTGCTTTAACTAAAAGGGAAAGTATAGTGAGGCCAAGATGATGCATGAAAGTTCATGTATCATTCACAGACATACCTCGCGGAACAATACAAGGATCATGGTGACCACGGATTGTTAGTTCAGTCTGCTTCTTATCTCTAGTCACCGTATTCTGCTTCTTCTAAAAAGTCACAAAACCATGACAGTTTGTTAGTTCATCCTGTAACTTCCATTCCCTAAATTTTCTCCAGTTACTAAGATTTCTACAGCCAGAGGACAATGAGCATGTGTGCGTGAGAGAGAAGTCAGAGTACTTACTGCAATTGTAGCTATTGGCTTGAAAGCTATTCTCATGTTTATGATTTCCCCATTAGATATTCCTCCCTATTTGCCGCATACACAATGTCAGCGTACCAGACATGATCACGATAAAACATTTGACCAATTTTCTTTACATACATATAGCTTAATGAAATTTCAAATATGTATCTGTGTCCCACCGGAGCGATTTGTTCTTGTCCTTACACGCCCTTGTTCATTCACATAGAACTCATCATTATGTTCACTCCCAGTCAAAAAGGTACCTGGTAGATCATCATGAATAGTAAGAACTTGAAAATTATATAACAGTCATTCTTTCTTTTCTTTTTGCTATTTGAAAATACCAGTTCTGGTTCCAGAACTTGAATATTCATGAATCTTAACCTGCAAACCCGCTTCCAAATTCAAATACTTTTGTTGCAGGTATTGACATGCAAGCTTTAGCGAGCTCAGCTTCAAGTTTGTCAAAGACAGGTGAACCAAGACCCTGGAATACAAGAAACTGAATCTTGAGTGTAATGCATACTTGCATAGATTACTTAATGAAAAAGAACCTGCATCCCAATCTAGAAAATTGAGGAAAATGTACTTGTGGACATGCATAAGTAAACATGAATAAAAGCTGCGAGAGAGATTACCCGGGGGCAATTTCTAACTATGCATGTCACGACACCACCAATGGAGTCCCCTCTCACTCTAACAGCATCAATGGCAGCAATCATCTTTTCTGCATATTTAGGATCTGGACACCTAACTATATTACTCGCTATCTAGCAATATTTCACAAAACCACCAGTTCATGCAGAATTGAACAGGAATTATCATAAGGATGCACTGATAAAGAGAAATAAAAAATAATAATTCTTGTGAATTACAGTAACAGGAGAATCAATGATACTTTAAGAATCTACATAACGGAAAAATATATTATAATACTTAAAAAATCTGAATGAAGTAAGCTTCACAATAGCAGTTGTGCTTCTTATTTGAAATATCCGAGATGTTTAGATGTAGGATGATTTAAAAACTTGAAACTTCAAGTAACAGTGCTTCAATTACTTAGTTAATTTATGTTGCATCAGGTACTAAGGCAAACGGAGAGCTTATACAGAGTATCTATTTAAATATAGCAGCTACAGATTTGAAGGGGATAACAATTAAGAAGACAAGAGTATGGAAAGGAGAACTTCTTCCCATATTTGGAAGAGTTATCACTGTTGTAGTCAATAACTCAGGAAATGTGACAAGAACATAGAAAAAAAAATTACCATCTCTTCGTAAGATCCTCAAGTTTCTAAGGGTGTGATACTGTCAAAGAGGGTGTGCCGGTGGAGGAGCCTATCTGATTTCTACTTTCTGGATTACAGAAAAATTCTGATTTGAAGGGTGCAATACACTCGAAGAAATGAATTGCGACATAACTTGGAACTGTATTACCTTGCGTGAATTGTAAGCCATAACTTATGGGCCATAAGTATATGGACGCTCAATAAACCTAATTACTCGTGTGTGTGCAAAATGCATACAGTTGTCTCATACACTTTGGGGATGGTAAGTATTTGTGTGTGTGCGAGCGCGCTTCCTATACTAAATTTCAAATTATATACATGATCACACCTGATCAAGTGCCAGAGTGTAATGATTAACAGAGTCCTCTGGAAGTATAACCTTGTGAACTTGTGAGACATAAGAAAAAACCTGAATATGTGGCAAACATTACGGTTAAGATTTGAATTAGACAACAAGAATTTCATTAAGTAAAAGGAAGCGCATATGATAACTTCCTGAGAACTAAATTGTGTTGTTCTCCATTGTGTTTAAAAAGAACAAGTCATTATAAAAGTTCGCCAATTCCACAGCAAAGAATGCACGCACAAATATAGCACACACTCACCTCAGTTCCTGAGAAGTCCTTGAGAATTTTCTTCGCAACTGCTCCTGCAGCAACTCTTCCAATTGTTTCTCTAGCTGAAGCTCTACCACCACCCTTCAATTAAAGTGGCTTAAAATTAAAAGATCTCAATTTAAAAGAGGCTTGTGAACCTTTCAGTGGTTAAACAAGAGATTACCTGCACTGATCTGATACCAAATTTTATGTCATATGTGAGATCTGCATGCGAGGGCCTATAAGCTGAAAACATTTCGTCATAGTCCTAAGAATAAAACAACAGGATTATGGTAAACATTGTGTGCACTACAAACAATGTCAGTTCAGTACAAAACAGCTCAATAGACAAGTAACTGAATTTTAAAAAAGCACACACATAATAGTCAATTTAAACTATCAAATACCTTACGAGTAAGAAAACCATAAAGAAGCAATACAGTAAACCATAAAGGCCTCACATTCTGTTTACAAACTCCTCCAATTTGGAGTAAAAAGTGTTTGAAACAAGAAACAAGAACCAGATCTATTTCGTACTAGAATAGTAGACATTAATTTATATATCTGGAACATCAAAGTAGAATTGTACAGAGTAACTGGAAGTACAAAAATGATGGCCCAAAAAAGGAAAAAATATCATAATAACAGTAATAAATCAAACTCACGACAGATAAAGATTATATTATTGTCCCTAAAGCAATAGATACTTACACTTTCTATCTGACCAGTATTGGGTACAAACACATGAATTGGCGTCCCCGTAGTTAATCCTGAAGTTCATATTATGTCTTCACAGTTAGAGTACACACTGATGACTTGAGAAGAAATTTTCTTGAAAAATTAAAAAGAAATGAAAAACCAAAGGTCGAACCACAAAGGTCTTACCTTCATGGACTCCTGAAAGTATTTTGCATGTGTCGGTTTCCTTCCTAGAAGTTGAAATTCGGCTCTGACCTGGCCTCCTGTAACAACAACTCTAATCAGTGAGACCCATGCAAAGGTTCACATCAATAAATCAGACACCAAAACTAAAAAGGAAGCGCCTACAAGATAATCTTGGGAAGCAAATATAACCAACAAACATATGAATATATCCAAGGAAGAATAACGTGTCAGCATACAATGAACAATTAAAGCCAAAAGTCCCTAAAAATGAACATGAAATATGGAATATCAAGCATGGAAATGAGAAGAGACAGCAACTACCCACGAAGGTCAAATGAACATGAGAAGCAAACCCCAATATCAATATACCTTCTGTCAAGGTCTGCTTGCAAGTCAGCTTCAGATAAGGGTCTCCGTTGAGGAACTCCATCAATTACACAACCAACACCACCACCATGAGACTCTCCATAAGTTGTAACGTGTAAGTAATTCCCAAAAGTACTCCCAGCTGCCTGGACCTCTGAAATCCAGCAGAAAAAAATTCAGACATTGTGAAGTCTAACTCCTAAATAACTAGAGTCCCTTACATCCACACTCCCCGAATAATTTTCAATAGTCCCAGTAGAACAAAACGTATCTTTCGAGCCCTTTCTCAATTGGAGTGAACAGAAACTGCAGGCACACAATCTTCAAAACCGCAATATGCTGGCATAATTTAGTTGGAAAGACAACAATACCATTGACCTTTTTCCAGAGAAAAGTTCACTATATTTTGGACCAAATAAATAAAGATTCATGCTTTTCATATCAAACTTGCACTTGAATACACATTGTACTTCTTCTCAAAAAAAAGAATACACATTGTACCAAAAATTCAGTCTACAACATACACAACTTTCCTCTAAGCATAAACTAATACCAGAAACAACATTGTATTTCTTTCACAATGCAAAGAATCAAACATTACACACAGAGCATCATATAAAACCTTATCCAATGATCTTAGCTAAGCAATACTAATGAAGATATAAACTTTATTGAAGAAAATTGAAATGCAGAGAGAGGGATGGAGAAAACTGACAGAGCTTCTTGGCGATTCGAGGCTGGACAGAGAACTTCAGGCAGGGGGAGGAGCACAACTCAGAAAGGCGTCCGGTTCTTGAAGCAGATCCCAGAAGGGGATTGGATGAGAGAAATGAAGAAGCCATTGAAAAATATACAATACCTAGATATCATTGGGGTTAAATATCCTGCTCTATATCAACAAGACATTAATGGTCCCTGCTCTATCTACAACAAGACATTAATGATTAATGGTCCCCCTGCTCTCTCCACAACAAGACATTAAGCCCTGCCCCTATAGATTGTGTCAAAATCTAAACGAGATCACTTGACATGCCCCCTCAGAGCTATGTCTCTTAATCAAGAACATGGTATTTGAACATGGTATTTGACTTAACTCTTTCAAGTTCTAGTTCATGTTGTTACTCGTTTATCATAACAGTTATTTCCATTATCCTCTAGTTATCCTCCATGTCAATTAATCAGTTCACTCTGGGAAAACACCAGAACACAAAATTGATAATGCATATCACAAGAGAATATGATCCAAAGTCTAATTTTAACAAGGCTTTTTTTTTCTTTTGTTTTGTGTATTGATGTTTGATAATAGGTTTTTTTTTACTGTTCTAGTGGTTATATATCACCATAATATGCAATGGGAGGACTCATTTCAGTAAAGGCAGATATATATAGCTTTGGGGTTTGAGTACTAGAAATCATTACTGGTGTAAAGAATACCAGTTACTACCTCAGGTCAAGTTTGTCGTGGCAGTGCTATATATATAACAATGGAAGTATGGCACAATTAATGTTACTTACTCTCATGATGTAAACTTTTATTTCAGGTTTGGAATTTGTGGGAGAAGGAAATGAATCGGAAGTCGTTGATTTATCTCTTGGTGCATCATACCCTGTCAATGAAGTTCTGAGATGCATCCAGATCACTTTCTTGTGCATGCAAGAGTATGCCACTGACAGGCCAAACATGTCAGCAGTTCTTCTCATGCTGGGTACTCATGCAGATCTTCCTCATCCAATAGGACCTGCATTTTTATTGAAAAGAAGTAATAACACTGAAGACTTGAGAGCTAATGGTGCAAATAAAGTGACAAATACTACACTAGAAGCTCGCTAATTAAGGGCTTATAATCTTAAATCATGTATGTCAAACCGTACCAGTAAGAATGTACCGTACAGACTACAGAAACCTTCTCTTTCTGACTGCAGCAACTCTTACAATTCTTGAGAGCTCAGATTCATTACCACCCTTTATGAACTTCCTTATTATCTTTCTTCTTTTGTTGGTATGCTTGAAACATAGATCATATCTGGGAGACAAGTCAAGGTAATGGCAGAAGCAAAAGCTTACTAGCCGTGAGTTTCTAAAATGGGAAATCAATGGAATTGAGTAAGCAGCCAAAAGTTTCACCGCTCGAGTCTTTCATGCTACCAAGTAAAGTGTGATGATATTATAAGAAACATACTTTATTTGTTTTGACAAATCAATCATGAATCAATAAGCAAGCAACGCTATGTGGCCTGGTATTTTCCACAGGCCTGTATGAGTTTCTTCATCAATGTAAACACTGACCACGAGGAAAGATGTAAGAGTGAAGAATATATGTTGATATCCCTATAAAAATTCTAGTACAGCTTTTGCTGGAGCTCGTGTTTTTAAAACCATTTCCTCGTACTCGTCTTCAGGATTTGATAACGCAACAATCGCTCCCCCAGCTCCAATTGAAGCTTCACCCTCATGTATAACAACAGTTCTAATAACTATATTCAGATCAAATGTCTGGTTATATGAGAAAAATCCAATGGAGCCCGAGTAGATACCTCGAGAACTACTTTCAATTGAATCAAGAAGTTCCATTGATCTCAATTTTGGTGCACCCGTCATCGAACCACCCGGAAATGCTGCTCTCACACAATCAATTGCAGTCACATCAGACCGCTTTTGCCCACGAATTGTGCTGACCATAGTATGAACCGTAGCATATGATTCCACATCCATAAGACGTGGCACATGAACTGAGCCAGGCTCACATACACGACCAAGGTCATTCCTTAGAAGATCAACTATCATCAGATTTTCAGCTTGATCCTTTTCACTGAAATTGAGAATGCAAGGGAAAGAAGAAATTCAAAATGTTAGGGGAAGCACATTGTAAAATATATGTGCTGGAATTCTTTTTATCAATTAAAATAGAAGATATTTACCTATACTGCAGCTGTAGTTTACGTTGTTCATCTTCCTCTGGCGTTGCACCACGAGCTACAGTACCCTTAATTGGCTTTGCTTCAAGTATACCATTTCTATCCAATTGTATGAAACGCTCAGGTGAAGAACAGCAGATAGTTAGGTCTTCATCTGAAAAATTAAGCCAGGCAGCATATGGTGCTGGATTCTTTTCTCTTAAATGAAGGTAGAGTCCCAAAGAGTCTACGTCCCCAATCTTTTTTCTCAACTGAGTTGTCAGACATAATTCATAACTTTCACCATCTTTAATGTATTCCAGGCACTTGTCAACATCTTCTATATACGCTTCTCTTGATTTATCACCAACAAAACTTCCTTGACCCGGTGAAGATCTTAGAGCCGGTAAAGTTGGCTTCTTTCCCTCCCCTGTAACAGAAGATTTTAAGTTGAGAAGCTTCTGTTCTGTATCATCCAACCATGGTGTCAAAGGACTGCATACTTCGTCTACAGACAGTATGTAAACATCATCATTTCAGTGATCAACAACTACAAGGTTATCCGCAAAGAAAAAGCAAGCATCTGGAGCCTGGGATCTGTGGCGATTAGAATCCACACCACATTCAACTTTCAGGTTATACCTGCATTGCAGAAATCAGCCAACATTAGTGATCTAACATGATAGAAATGTAGAAAATCCATGGCAATTAAACATTTGGGGCGCTAGTGATACATATTCAATTCATGCAGGCACCACGATAGAGATACGATGAAAAAGGCCAGCTACTCAGTTGAGTGGATATATGTTCTTAAAGTGATTCTCTCCAGAGTCAAATTATCATTCAGTGTATCCGCTTATTGAACTGTGACACTCTGCCTACCCATGATTCAGTGTGTCCTTTTATTTAATTGAACCCATGAGCTCCATTTTCTTCTCTTTCCTTTTGCTAATGAGAGATCATTTTTATTGGAAAGGTCCTTGCATTACTCAAAGGGGTTTTCTTTCAAGATGCCAGAACTGAATTACTCAGTAGAAACACAATATAGACAAACTCAACATTCCATTTTAGCTCAATGGCTTATGATTGGGAAAACAACAGCTGGCCAAATATTCATCTGTGCCAAGGTGACTTATATACTACAAATGAGACTGGTCAGTAGAAACTTCATGAACGTTTAAGGATGCAGAGCATGGTAAGAATTATTTAAAGCACAGGAACTTCAACAAATACATTGCTGGAGTATAAGCGACATCTTCTATATTATGTTTTTTCAAAATTAAAAGTCTCTGACGAACCAGTTGTGCACAGGATAGAACAACAAAATAGAGAAAATAATTAAACTTAACTGCATACCCGAGGTAACCAATATATCCACCATGAAAATCAAATGGAAGTTCTTCATATTCCTTTTTATCATAACAAAATGACAGGAGCTCCTAAAACATGATCAAACAAACATCACCCAAAACTGAGTAGAATTGATTACTATGTATTTAAGAAATCATTTCCATGCGCAAGAAGAGTACCCCACAAGCAGTAATTTCACTTATACCTTTTTCAGAAAATCAAGAAAATCTTCTTCCAAAAATGAATGTTTGATAGAGCCTTGAGCATCCTGAACAGATAGAAGACCTTTGCCCTTTAAAGTTGTGTCACTGAAAGATGCAATATATCCCACTTCAATTCAAGCCTTCAAGATAACAATGCTCACAAGAGCTTCAATGTAAAAGTAATTGTTATAGGTGAACCAGCGAGAATAAGAATGGCCTAGTTATGTGATTTTATGCTGACACTAGCATGTCAAAATCACTGCCGGCCATACAAAATCTAAATGTTCAATGGAAGAATTGCCCAAATCAGTGTTCATTCAAACCTTTTATCAGACAATTTAAAGGTCACTTGCTTCCAAAGGGATCCACCCTTTCCTCCCATAAATGAAAATCGTGCTCTTCTCTGAACATTAAGAAAAAGAGAGACACTCAGCGCTGTAAGAAAACATAGCTTTATGAGCTAACTAAAACTACCATAAAAAGGGTAAACAACTATGTCAACGTGAAGCTTTTCAACTAAAACCTTAAAAAGACAAAAAAAAAATCATGAGATGATGAAAATCATATTGAGAGTTGTAACTAGTAAACCCCAAGCCAAAAAATAAATATATATATATATATATTGAAAAGAAAAAGAAAAAAAAACAAACAAACACTCATGAGTTAAAGAGAATCATACTAATTGCAACCCCATGCCACAAAACTTGCTTCCAATATACAATCCACTGACAATACACTTTAAAATAAAGGTAAGAACAATAACTAAAATCCAATGCCACACACAAGAAACATGGAAGACGAAGTACTGAGTTGTTCAATTACAAAGACAAGTAACTGAGTTATCAGCAAACCTTCTCTATTGAAGAACTGTCCAACCAAAAAGTGTTTTCAGCTTTATCTTGTCCAAAGAGTTCACAAAATATATTCCTTGCTCCACCAACTTGACTGGCTAAGTGCTTAAATTTCTTCCATTTCAACCTCAGATCTTTAACAGTAATGCTTGGATGCAAAAAGTTTACCAGATCAGCCGTGCCAGAGCAACTTATGTTATCTGCGTCTTTATATAAGTGACCACCTGTATTATTTAGTAGTTGCCTATGTTTAGGAACGTCTGTCAAGAGTTGACCAACATGGGGCATCTGCACACATCCTAAAAAAGATTTACAGGTCATTGGCAGTTCATATGAATAATAATAGCAACAAGGAAAATAGAACTAGAACCTGTTATAAATAGCATAAGCTAGAAGTCTAGACTCTAGACATCTATAGCATTCATGCAATTAAGCCATAACTTTAGCTTTGTTAAACAAATAATTTATTGTCAACTAAAATTCCTAATAAATGCATCTGACCATTTCTATCAACCTCATAAAGCCAAAAGTACGTCTCCCGCCTCCCAAGGGTAGTCAGGAAGGAAAGGAAAAAAAAAACCGGCTTGAATATGAAATTATAATACGTCTGCATGTGACTTAGAATGTGCTAATATGCCTATATATGTTTGAGAAAATGATATGGCATGATACAGAGTCTAGACAGACAAAGTTAACCAGGGAAGAAGGATGGACAGCTTCAAGAAAAGAGCTTTACTTTACCAGTGAGAGGAAAATTCCGCGCATTGATGAATGATGCCCTCGATCTCAGCCAATAATCCTCTGTGATTTTTCTAAAATTCTTGAATATTTGCCTTCCATGGCAAGTAGCAACACTCTCTGGATGGAACTGAAGGGTCAAAAAGTAAAGTCAAGACAGTATTGCAGAAAGAAAGCAGAGCCACAACATTCGGAATTGCAATTATCATGCAACACACCTGCACACCATAATGGGGCCTGGAAGAGTGCATAATGCCCATGAGAACCCTTTTGCTGCCAGAATGGCCGGAAGGTGAATAACTTTCGTTTATTGGTTTCATTGAGAAAGACCCATCAGCAAATTTAGAGGCAACATCAGATCCTTTGGTCTCAATAAAAGAAAGTGCATTCACGGAAGACGTCCATGCTATAGGAATGAGTGCATCTGGGAGTGATTCAGCATCTATGACCAGTGAATGGTACCGAACCACCTACAATTATGAAAGGCATATAGCTAGCTACAGTCAAGAATAAGTCTGTCAAGCACCTAAAAGGTCTATGGTACTGAAAAAACAAAATGCAACCTATCTATACTTCTTAGAGATCATGCAATCATTTTAGATTAGCTGATATTAAAATTATTATTCCAATATAAAAACATGTCTCGAGTTCTCCTGCAAACTTTAACCTTGATGAAGTTTAGAAATTATGTATACTAGCAAATTGATACAGTTAGTTTTCACTATCATACTAAATAGAATGGAATCATGGGCTTGAAAACTAGAACTCTCTACAATTACTTTTTATTTTGATGCAAACTGAAAGTGAAAGATAGCTAAATATTTTGTTATCTTTGTTCTTGGCAAGTTTAGGCAAGATTTGAATATTCATAACATCTTATCAAGTTATTGGTGTCATGAGAGAAGAGCGACCTTAAATCCAGAGTTGTGGCCAGAGGGAATGTCGTTGAAAAGTACGCATCCATTGTGCTCAATTTCACTGTATGGGGTAACAATGGGTAAAAATTCAATAGAGGAACCAACAAAGCAAGCTCTAAGGGAAACCCATAATCACCATAACACAGCTTCAATCCAAAACCTTTAATTTAGAAAAGGTAAGCACCATGAAAACCAAATCTGATAAAAACATAGTTATACCTCAAGCCTCCATGGACTGGTTCAGATGCGTGGACAACTTTAGCACCATGCACATAACCTAAAGCCTGTTAAAGGTCAAGATTAAACCACAATAAGAGAACTACGAATCAGAATTTCAGATTAAGATTACATTATCTAAAATGGATCACTTATGCCTACGACTATGAATTTTACATTCATCAGAACCACATATCTAAATCATATGCATGTGTGTGCATGAGTATGTTACATAAACACAAAATCTTCTAGCAGGACCTACAGCCTTCAGATTAAAAGAAGTGAATGTAAACTAAGAGTTGTAGATGAGGTAGCTCTCATTTTCATATAGAATTTGGACAAGAAAAATATTTCATCAATGTTCAACATCACTTTGCAGTTTGCATGTATATACCATAGTTACCACTTACCAGTGGCCTTTATAGTCATGTACTCGGTTAATATATAGTCTTGTCATGCCTGCATCTATGACATTTTGATTTAGAGTACTTAAAAAGAAAATCACGAAAAATAATTACCTGATGTCCAAGGCAAACACCCAAGATAGGCACATTCCAGCAGTCAAGCAGCACCTGAAGACATATTCCTGAGAGATTCAAATAATTTCCAATGAAACAATCATAATATAGCTTCCAAACAGTTAAAGCAGCTTCATACAGTAACAAAACAGATGGCCACAGAGTTTGCTAAAATGCATGCATTTAAAAACAGCAATAGAATGGAGGTCAACAAAAGTATACAAGAGATGATTACTGAAGGGGGAACAAAAGAAAAAACAAATGTGTGAGTGTGCAAAGCGACAGAATTTGATGGACTGAACATCGTTTTCTTAATGCAAGTTATCTATAGTCAGAACTAAGAAGATGGCAATAGAAGACTTTCTGGGCTCCTTTTTTTTTTTTTTTTCCTTTTCTTTTCTTTTTTTGGGAGGGGGTAGGGTGTTGCCGTAAGGGGAATACACTCCTAACCAGAAACAAAGCCATCTCCCAACTCCTACCAGATGAGTATGCACACTTACGTAGTGTTGCATAGATGGGTGAAATTTATGCATTTACTATTTCCATTGTGCCAGGCCCAAGCAAAAAAGGTATGCAGCATACTTAAACAACTGAGAATAAATATTGCTCTTTCAGGATAAAATTGAGGTTGTCAGCTCTGCGGAACAGGGGCTATAACTGGACCTCCTATTTCTGTTTTTGGCCAAGATGAAATGCCATTTACGAGTAGCAAATGATGCCAAACCGAAAAAGAAAGTACGACAGCAGAGTGCTTCCAACCAATGCTGCCTTCTGCTATAACACAGGATAAGGATAGAACTAGCATGAAACGGGGTAAATTTTTTTCTCTCACCTATGTCCGCTGGGCATGTAGGAGAACCAGGTCCAGGTGATATAACAATGTTATCAAATGCATTTTCTTCATACAAGTAATGGCAAACATCTTTCCATGTCAACTCATCATTTCGCACCACAACAGGAGGTACTGGCACAATTATAAGCCAACTGTCAGAATAGAAACACTAAAGGAACAAAAACAAATTATTGTTCTTGCAAAACTGAGTAAATATTAGTATGCTCCATTCCTATATTATGGATCAACCCCATATTTTTACAAGAAATTTTTTCCACTCTATTTTAACCAAGACAGAACCTTTTTTTACTGTAACAAGCAATATTCAGTTCTCTCTATGACTATATTTTAACCGAGATGAACATGCTTATTGTCATTTGCCAGTGTAAACTAGATCAGGACATTAGGAGAACTATCAACTTAGCACACAAACACTAAAGATATCAGAGACACTAAGAGCAGGTTATAGATAATAAGAATACAGATAAGTAGGTAAATAGGTACAAAGAAAAAGGGAGGGAAAGAGAGCTCACATACAGCCATTAATGACAGACAGCTCCTGGTATATATTGTATGTGTAGCTATCATAGTTGTCAATCAATAATGTCCTCACAAATTCCAACTTCTGACCACGTTCTTGCAGCTGTTTCTTTCCCCCATAAGACTCCTTTATGCGCCGAGGCATCAAATTGCTAGACATCACCACCTTCCTCGTATCATGATTAGATGCTTGAGCATTCTCCTTCTTTATAATATTATCGACCTTCAATGGAAGTTCAGGCACTAGCATATTCTTGTTTATACATCTGGGAAACCCCTCAACAAAAGGACATCTAAGCTCAGAAGATGATGAACACAATGTGAACTTCATATTTGTTTCCAATGGAGATTATCTAAAATGTGCAAGAGTGTTCACCACAGAAATCCTGCAACACAGCAACGTACACAGTTAGATGTGCCACCTAGAATTCAATATGCTATGCAAAGCAATTTGGGACTTTGGTTTTCAGTTTCTATATACACCTACACCTATTTATCAAGTAGAGCAAATGCCACTCATTACCCTTAACATATAGTGTGCATTAACACTCGAGTCAAATTGTCCATGTCATATATTTAATGACAACACTAAACTCTCCATGAGATATACAACCACGCTGTTGACTATGATTAACTACAATTGATAATGGCCAACGCACACATTATCAACATGACATAAACGTTTAAGGATAAAGTTGGTGAGCAAACTTGTTGATATGACTATAAGTGACTGAGCAGTGCATTAAATAGAACAAAATAAAACAAGGGCTTCAGAAATTCAGGGCCTACAAGCATGACCACTATGCTTTGCTTCCAATACAACCCAGCATGACCATTAATTACACTAATGAGCTCAACCAAAAGCTAAACCAAACACCCAAATGGATTCATCTACTTCCTTCACCAGGCATCAAGATACTGACTCTCACACTTGAAATCACTAAACTACAAAGCTGCCAACAAACTCAATACACATCCAAACACAACAACCCATTATACAGTTTTACAATCCCAGATTGAAAAGCACGAAACTTTATTGTAAAGCTTGAAACTTTGATTGAAAGCATGAAACTTTAGTGTAAAAGCAAGAAACTTTCAAACAAAAACAAAAAGCTTGAAATGGTGAGAGAAGCAAAACCTCAAAAGAGCCCAGATGAAGCTGCAGAGAGAGTGAAAGAGATGTAAATCCTTATTGGGTTATTGGGCGGCGAAGCAGAAGAGAAGAGAGGCTTTATTGGTATAGGAGAAGAGGCAGAGACGACCATGGAAAAAATTTGGTGGAGAGGGGAATGTGGGACCCGCCTATCTGATACGGACAGGACAGAACAGAAGTGATGAGGTGACGTCCCCCAGAATCAATCAAGAGATTCAAGTTGGCGAGGAATCGTGGGCCGCATATCGCGGGTACTTTGATCAAAAGGGTAGGGAAGCAGAAGCAGCCTACTACTACTTTTTTGGACTGACCTTTGATTTTGTGTTTTTTTATATTTGGACTGTCAATTTGCTAACATCCCCTTTTATATATACAATTTGATCTTGATGTAAAACTAAGATTTAAGCAGTGAGATCTTGTTTTAGATTTTCAGATGGCGGTTGGTGGCGGTCTATATTGATCTTTGATGTAAAACGTAATTTGCTACTAAACACACGATTAACTCCTCTAATAATATGTAGATACGAGAATTTTCATACGACATGTATGTCTAGTTACAAGAAGTGTGAATTGAAACGAAATAAACGAGTCTTAAGTAACTTTTCGTTTGATACCAAGTTCTTCATTCTTCCATTCTCATTGTTGCCGATTAATTTTTTTGAATTCCAAGAAAGTAAATCGAGTCATCATTTACTTTAACATAACTCTAGCTTGCATATATATTCAGGACAACTTAATCTTCCTAGTTTGTTTTATTAAGAATTACGAATCTAAATCAACTGAGTTTGCTTTATCAGGACACAACTGTTCTATATAAAAGCCTGTGCAGCTCATAAGTCTCCCTAGTGTCACGACCCGCCAGTTTGCGAGGTCGCGACAAGGGTGTCACAGCGCATAGGGGAGGCTGCAGGGCACAACCCGCCGATTTCCTTGAGCATTGCAGGGACAAACATCGCTCAAGGGCTGTTCTTGAGAATGCAAGGGTGTTCTCAAGTGATCGAGTATGTCATAGAGTTCTTCGGAAGGATCCGGACGACTCTAGGCAGCTCTGATGCACTGCCCAGGGCAGCGCAGGAGTGCGCAGCACTGTACGGGGCAGTGCGGGCCGGCGCATCACTGTGCAGGGGCATTCCGGAAGGCTGCAGGCCATCAAGGGAGATTCCGGAAGGCTGCGGAGCATCGGGGAGATCTCCGAAAAGATCTAGGCAACTCCGGAGCGTGTTGCAGGGCAACGCAGGGCTGTACAGGGCAGCGCAGCCCCGTGCAGGGGTGCGCAGGGCTGTGCGGCTCATGGGGGAGGTTCAAGGGAAACCTCGATACTTTTAGAACTCTCTAGGACACTTGTATACAGTCTTAGGCATATCTAGAATTGTATAGAAACGATTTGTATCTAGCTAGGTCTCAGGTAGGCAGGCTGCCTATATATAGACTGTCGGGGGGACATTCGCCAGGCACGGGGGAAACACTGATTTTAGGAATTTTACACTTTTGTAAACTTTCTCTAAAATTCAATACAAGTTGATATTCTCCAACAACTTGGTTTCCTCTACCATTTTTGTTCTAGCCAAGGGGTTGATCGACCAAGGGAAGGTTGACTTAGCATAGGGGTTTGTTAAGGTCGCACGAGTGATTGGGGGATCAAAAATAAGCTCGTGACAGTTGGTATCAGAGCCGTGTCTGATACCAAAGCTAAGCATATCCTATACGACACGATGGTGAAGGGTAGTGCTGCCAGGAATACCGAGAGTGCCAAGGGTGGCACCTCTGGGGCGAAGCCTGTTGAGGGAGTGGCGCATGAAGGTGGCCACGAAGACATCTCCAACCCGCAGACATCTCAAAGAGAGAGGTCGAAGGAATTGCTAGCTACACTCAATTCACGCCTATCTCAGGTAGAGGAGGTCGTGAGTGGCATGGGAGCCCATGTGGATGATCTAAGCCAACGGGCGGAAGGCTTAGAGGCAGAGGACGCCGCCATCCATACTGCTATCAAGGGCATGTTGCTCAAGCTAGAAGGGTCCTTGCGGGGCGAGATAGGGAAAGTTCGCGAGGAGTTCTTGGGGGAACTCGCCAAGATGCGTCATGTCCACGAGGAGGAGTCGAATGTCATGCTTGCACGCATCGAGGAGATGTAGCGTGACTTGGTCCTATGCAGGCGTGCATTGGCGATGGGGGCAAGTACCAGCGGTGTCGCGGAGGCTAGGCGCATTGAGGTGCCGAAGCCGCAAAGCTTTGGGGGATAGCGCAACGCTCACAAGGTGGATAACTTCTTGTGGGGGCTGGAACAATACCTTGCTGCGGTGGGCGCTACCGAGGAGGACGCCAAGATCAAGACCGCAACTCTCTATCTCACCGACACCGCCATGCTTTTGTGGAGGAGAAGGCGAGGAGATATCGAGAAAGGTACGTGCACCATTACTACCTTCGACAACTTTGCGAGGGAGCTTAAAAGGCAATTCTATCCTGAGAATGCCGAGGAAGAGGCGAGAGCTCGATTGAGAAGGCTCAAGCACTCGAAGTCTATTGATGATTATATTATGGAGTTCACTAACTTGGTGCTTTAGATCCCCGATTTTTCCGACAAGGAGGCACTCTTCAACTTTACGGACGGCCTTCAACCATGGGCGAAGACCGAGCTAAGGCGACGAGGGGTGCAAGACCTTGCTACCGCCATAGCCGTGGCCGAAAGCCTGATCGACCATGCTAGTCAAGATGAGCCCACGGATGAGCCAAAAGAGAAGGAGAATAGCCATGTCAATGGTGGGGGAGAAAACGGTCAACGCAAAGACAAGTCTCGTCGTGAAAGTTACTCGGCAAGAAGCAAGGAGAAAGCCAAGCCCCGAGATAATAGGTGTTTCTTGTGCGATGGTCCGCACTGGACAAGGGATTGTCCACAGAAGAATGCGCTGAGCGCATTGTTGGGAAGTCGTCACGGCAATGCTGAAGCCGAGTGTAGCAATAGTGGTGCACACATAGGGTCCATGCAGCTGCTGAACGTGATGCGATCGACACCGAAAGTCCAGAGTAAGGGGTTACTCTATGTCGACCTTGTCATCGGAGGCAAGCCAACCACGACAATGCTCGACACGGGTGCGACAAACAGCTTCATCGCAATAGAGGAAGCAAAGAGGTTGGGACTTAGGTGGAGCGATGGAGGGGGCTCCGTCAAGGCGGTCAATTCACCAGCGCTACCCGTTCATGGCACGGTTCAAGGAGTTAAGACCAGCTTGGGAGCCTGGTTCGGGAACTTAGACTTCTCGATAGTTCTGATGGATGACGACGAAGTCGTCCTGGGCATGGATTTCCACGAGCAAGCCAAGGCAATCCCGATGCCATTCGCAAACATCTTGTTCATCACGCAGGGTGATGAGACTTGCATAGTACCCATGAGGAGAGGTACAAGGCAAGAGGTGCAGGTGTTGTCGGCGTTGCGATTCGAGGAAGGCATCGATGGGAAAGGGAAGGGCCCAGCCGCATTAGCCAAGTCAGGGCACGAGACTACGGGGGTAGCTCGGGCGGTTTTGCCTAAGGCTGCTCATGGGGTGGAAAAACAGGCAGTTAAGAGGAAGAGGCGACGGGAATTCAAGGAAGGGGACCTTGTACTCGTGAAATGCTTACTGCGACAATTCAAGACCTTGGGGAAGGGGCAACGAGGATTTGTACGGGGGTACGAAGGGTCATTTCAGGTTGTCGAACGTGTGGGTAAGGTTTCATATAAGCTTCTACTGCCGCCCAAGTTGGGGATCCGTCCGATCTTCCACGTCAGTGTGCTAAGGCCATACCGGGGAGACAAGGAAGATCGACCGAGGGGAGTCTCTCATCGGGCACCGATGTCAAGTGGAGATGGCAGCCCGATGATCGAGCAAGCTGAGAGTCCGAGGACGAGGACATCGGCCAACGATATCGCGAGGACAAGCCAAGGGCGTCATGGGTCCAGCGATATTCCGACATCGCGACGAGGGCATTGCGAGCATAGGTGGGGGAGAATGTCATGACCCGCCAGTTTGCGAGATTGCGACAAGGGTGTCGCAGAGCATTGGGGAGGCTGCGGGGCACAACCTGCTGATTCCCTTGAGCATTTCAGGGACAAACATGGCTCAAGGGCTGTTCTTGAGAATGCAAGGGTGTTCTCAAGTGATCGAGTATGTTGTAGAGTTCTCCGGAAGGATCCGGACGACTCTAGGCAGCTCTGATGCACTGCGCTGGGCAGCGCAGGAGTGCGCAGCACTGTACGGGGCGTGCGGGTCGGCGCAGCACTGTGCAGGGGCATTCCGGAAGGCTGCAGGCCATCAAGGGAGATTCCGGAAGGCTGCGGAGCATCGGGGAGATCTCCGAAAAGATCTAGGCAACTCCGGAGCGCGTTGCAGGGCAACGCAGGGCTGTGCGACACATGAGGGAGGTTCAAGGGAAACGTCCACACTTCTAAAACTCTCTAGGACACTTGTATATAGTCTTAGGCATCTCTAGAATTGTATAGAAACGATTTGTATCTAGCTAGGACTAGAAGTTTCTCGGGCAGGCAGACTGCCTATATATAGGCTGTCAGGGCGACATTCGCCAGGCACGGGGAAACGCCGATTTTAGGAATTTTACACTTTTGTAAACTTTCTTACAAGTTGATATTGATAAGAGCATAAAATGCGACGTTCTTAATATGTTTTTACCCCCATTTATGCAATGTTTAACCTTATTGTTGTAGAATTAAGTCATTAGATCGAGTCTTGAGTTTTTGGTAGTGAATTTGTGAAAATGTGCTTAAAATGAAGAAAATGTGAAGTTTCGGCAAAAGTCATAATTGAAGTAGGAATCCTTTTTGGATTAGGATTGGTAAATGTATTTTATTTTTGTCAAAACTAATATTCTTTTCTTTCTTATTTTCAGAAATAATCCTAGCATGTGCAAGGCATGCTTGGGCGTGTGCATACATAAGGAAAAGCTTGGAAAGGAAGGAGTTCTAGAGCTATAAGGAAACAAGGCCGAATTAAGAAGGAAAAGGAGGAGCTTTGTATGGCAAGTTTTCTAACCAAAGAATTATAAGATCGGAAAGGAATGAAATAAATGAAATTGAAAGAGATTAATTCAGCCTAATTAAAAGTCAAAGAGGAAAGCAAGGATGCATGTGGACTGATTTCTACTCAAGATTCAAGATAATTTGGCTGAATAAAATCATGGATAAATTAAAGAGATATTGGGCAATTTATTCAGCCATTAACTAAGAGGAATTTCGGCAACAAAATCAAAGGAAATCAAGAATTGCCGAGCAAGAAAAGGGGAAGAAATCAATTCGGATTCCACCACCTAGGGTTGCCAAACTCTCCCCTCATGCTCTCTATAAATACCACACCATATTTTCAGAAAAAGGATCTTCTCTTCCTCACTTTAAACTGCCAAACCTCTGCCGAGATTCCACCACAAAATCCCCACAAAGAACTAAGCTAATTCCATCTCCACCACTCTTCCAAAAAAATCAGTCCGTTCATCACCACTAATCCTCTTTGCCGATTCTCTACTCAAGGTTTCTCAAAGTGTGATTTTATCTTTTCCTATGGCTTTTATTCTTTTGTATCAATACAATATTTTGTCTATGAAATTTGTATGGATTCGTGGTTGTAATTTCGGTTTTATGAATTATTCTTTGGATTTCCGGATTTCTGTTATGTGATTTGGTTTTCTCTTGGATTAATTTATGATCTATATATGTGATAACTTGAATTTAGGTTTTATGGGCAGTAGGTATTTGCATGAATTTTTGGTTAAGTTTGGTTTATTTTCTGAATTCATATGCATATAAATTGATGCATGAGGGCAGCCTTGATCATGTTGTTCCTTGTGTATTGGTTTCACTTGCCGAATGCAATATGAGGTGGATTATAAACATAAAGTTGATTCACCTTGTATTAGTTCTAAGGGCTAGAGTAATTCTGGAAATTTACATGTCGATGTGAGATGAGGTGACGCCATACTTGCTAACATGTCTCCAATATTTGACTCTTGTGCTTATGTGTTCTTCGTGTTTAATTTCTACGCAGAGTGTCTTTAAACCGATTAGCATAATTTAGGATTATACGCAGAGTTAATTCTAAATACTTGAGAAGTCTATAAACGATTAGAATAACCGCAGAGGCTCTAATTAGATTGGAACTAAATAGGATCTAAAATTCAGTTTGAACTTGCTGCCCCTATTCCTTAATTTTATTTTGTTACATGTTTAGAGAGTTTTGTGTTTTGTGCTCTTTGTGGAAGATGTTGATCAATTGTATATAAGAATTTAGGTTTTATTTTCGTAATTTTCAGTAGATATTAGATACCATTTCCAATCCCCCCATATTATTATGTGATGCTTTATGAAATTAAATGCCCTTGATTTCCCCGGATAGAACGATCCCTACTTGTCAATACTACAATCGACACAAGAAGGGTATTATTGGTATGAGATTATTTTGCAGGTACAAATTGTGCACGCATGCGATCCCATCAATTTTTGGCGCCGTTGCCGGGGAAATTAAAATTATTTAATTTCATGATGTGTTACTTTGTATCATTGTATAAATTGTGATGTGCATAATTGTTTATAGTTTCTGTTTTGTATAAGTTTTAGGTTTCGGTTTTTGTTTATAATTGTGGCCGAATGTATGATATAATATGTGATTTATGTGTGTAACATTTAGATAAATTGCTAAGAAGTTAAAGATTTATTTATGTTTAGTTTATTGTAGGTTCTAAAGTGAACGGAATAGGTGAAGTCCCTTTTGTTAATATTAGCTATAACCCTCCATTTGTACCTTGTTAAGGTCATTTGGGGTTGAGGGCGGTTTTTATTAACACTTGGAGAACTGTCTAACACATGGTTATTCTTAACTGAGTAAGGGGCATAAAGGTTCGCCTATTTTTTTCGTTTGTCTTTAATTTGGTTTCAAGGTTTGTTTAACTAGATATCAAGGCCCACAGACTGACGTTCCTTCTCGGTGAGGGAGTCGATAGAGAGTTCGCTCTCCGTGGTTACCAACAACGAGTCTTGCCTTGATCCATCTTAGAAACTTTCGTTCTAGCCTTCTGAAAACACGGAATAGTCATGTCTAGACGACAATACTTGGGCCGCACGTCCACCTTGCTTTAGAACTTAGAAAATAACTTTGCATAAATAGATTTATATAGCTTCACAAATGAAAGATGTCTTTAAATTTTAAGGTATATCGGATTAAAGCATGATACTACATTGGGCTGCTTCAGCCCATTGCACTGTTATCTCCTCTGCTCCACGTACCTTGAATTTTAAAAGTGTTGCGAACAAAAGCAATTAGACTCTAAGAGTTCGACATATTTGATGTGTTATAATTTTCGGATACTTTGTGAAACATGAACCGAATTCTTGTGTAAATAACATGTAAATTTTCGTGAAACATTGTGTAAATTTCGTGTGAAAATTTTGTGTGATATACTTGAAATAATTTTGTGTTAACCTATACATATTACTTCTAACTTATTTCTAACCTATACTCTAACTTATTCTAACTCATTCTTTCTAACCTATACATGTTGATTCTAAAGATTCTTGTAGAATTTAATTGTTCATTACAGATCATAAGGAAGAGGTGAAGAATTACATTGTTAACAATTGATTGGAGCTCTCATTGACTTGGGAAGAACGACAAGTGTTGCAAGAAACGAGTTCCACCCCTCTAAACTTTTGTTCATGATTTGCAATTAAATTCTACTTAGCTAATTATTGTATATTTATACACTAACTTCTAACTTTAGCTAATTCACTAACTCACTACTAACTTATTCTTTGAATTCTCATCTCCACTCTTCTAAATTTCTTTATCTTGATGTGATGCAGTTGAAGAGTGGAGTAATCATGCATCGAGTTATGATAACCATTGTAAGGAGGCACGAATTTGGAGTGCGCACTCCAAAAGGCGTCGCCCACAACTTGATTAAGAAGTGAAGAGTCTAGGCTGAGTAGACTATAAACATTAAGCGCTGCATGGGAGGCAACCCATTTCAACCAAAATTGTGAAGGAGCCATCAACGAGAGTTTGAAATTTCTAATCCCTAAACTCTTTTTGGTTGAATTGTATAAATGGAGATATGTGATTTATCATGTGCTTAGAAATTACAACATTATTTTGATCTACATTGAGGACAATGTAATTTTCTAAGTGTGGGGTAGTGATACATGTTTCCATGTGTTTTGTTTTGTTTTGTTTCATTTATTTTAGTTTGTTTCGAGTCAGTAAAAGAAAAATACAGAAAAATTAAAAATTTTCGTTTGTTTTTAGCTAAGATCGAGTCATAGATGCCCCTAAAAGAGTCGATGATGATTATATCTTTGAATGCATAGATGATTGTTTTGCATAATCATAAAAATTAATTGTGAGTTTCATGGATATTGTGATTGGTATGAACATGTGAGATTATGATTGACATACAATAAGCATGCATGTTTGAGTTAATTTGTTTCCATAATACCCTATGTGAGCTTTCGTGCCAAATACTTTCTTCTTGTGCGATAAATTTAATACATGGCAGAAATCTGTCTAAACTTCATCATTCTTTGAATATTCAATGACTATGTGCCATAGATTTTAATGAACTCTAGAATGCTAGAACTCACTCTTGTTGATTTTTGAGACTATTATTCATGAAATGCCTTGATTTCGAATATGATTGAGAAGATCTTGTTAGGATTACCACTAAAGCCAAATAAAGCTTATGCCTAATTTGTGCCCGTCGTGGGACTCCTTAGTTTTAACCCCTTTGAGCCGAAATTCAGCCATTTTATTTCATCACCATGAAACACATTCCTTGTGCTTAGAATAGTTTTTTCCTAACCCTTGTTATCAAGACTTGGTAAAGCTTAATTTTATTGTGGAATTGTGATTTGGAGTGATGATTTGAAGCAAGTGTGGGGTGAACCAATCCAAAAGCATGAAAGAAATAGGATTGCCGAAAAAAAAAAAAAAAATATTCGGCAACAAAACAAAAAGAAAAGCTTTGGATTGAGTTCTTGGTGTGAATTTGGAGAATGTTTAATAATTGAAGGTCTATTATTATTATACCTGACCTTTGTTCATATTCACTATGTTTTGGGGAGAATGAAGAATGGGCCCAACAAGTTTAAACTTGGCCCTTGGAGTGAAGTCATAAGGAGTATTGAGCTTTGCTAAGTCTTGGTGACATTTTCTCACCATTATCCTAAATGCGAATACCTTATGCCAAGCCCCATTATATTCCCTTATAAAGATCTCTCATGATTCTTAAAATAGGTGAACTTTGTATGTGGAGATTATCTCAAGAGTTGAGCTTATGGTTTTGGTTCATTTGTGCACATAATTGTTAAATGAAGTTTATCTTGATAATACTATTCACAAAGTGCCTTTATTTGATGACATATGCAAGTTACTCTTTGTAATTCTTAATCTATTCTCTTGCATATACTTTGAGTGAATATTGCCATATCATGAGTGAAAAGAAGAGAGTATGCCTAGTGAGGAGGATTGGATTGACTTGACATGTTTACATGCTTATTTTCTCACTTCTTACTTATTCATGCCATGAAACATATCTATGACGCTTGGGATTATTGCGCTTACATTCAGATGCTTAACTTGAAAGCTATGTGTTTTAAAAGATCTTGAGACAGTTATTTAGGGGCAACAACAGTTTTAGTAGAGTCTTTTATTTAGTTTTGCTAAGGGACTAGCAAAAGCTAAGTGTGGGGTAGTTGATAAGAGCATAAAATGCGACGTTCTTAATATGTTTTTACCCCCATTTATGCAATGTTTAACCTTATTGTTGTAGAATTAAGTCATTAGATCGAGTCTTGAGTTTTTGGTAGTGAATTTGTGAAAATGTGCTTAAAATGAAGAAAATGTGAAGTTTCGGCAAAAGTCATAATTGAAGTAGGAATCCTTTTTGGATTAGGATTGGTAAATGTATTTTATTTTTGTCAAAACTAATATTCTTTTCTTTCTTATTTTCAGAAATAATCCTAGCATGTGCAAGGCATGCTTGGGCGTGTGCATACATAAGGAAAAGCTTGGAAAGGAAGGAGTTCTAGAGCTATAAGGAAACAAGGCCGAATTAAGAAGGAAAAGGAGGAGCTTTGTATGGCAAGTTTTCTAACCAAAGAATTATAAGATCGGAAAGGAATGAAATAAATGAAATTGAAAGAGATTAATTCAGCCTAATTAAAAGTCAAAGAGGAAAGCAAGGATGCATGTGGACTGATTTCTACTCAAGATTCAAGATAATTTGGCTGAATAAAATCATGGATAAATTAAAGAGATATTGGGCAATTTATTCAGCCATTAACTAAGAGGAATTTCGGCAACAAAATCAAAGGAAATCAAGAATTGCCGAGCAAGAAAAGGGGAAGAAATCAATTCGGATTCCACCACCTAGGGTTGCCAAACTCTCCCCTCATGCTCTCTATAAATACCACACCATATTTTCAGAAAAAGGATCTTCTCTTCCTCACTTTAAACTGCCAAACCTCTGCCGAGATTCCACCACAAAATCCCCACAAAGAACTAAGCTAATTCCATCTCCACCACTCTTCCAAAAAAATCAGTCCGTTCATCACCACTAATCCTCTTTGCCGATTCTCTACTCAAGGTTTCTCAAAGTGTGATTTTATCTTTTCCTATGGCTTTTATTCTTTTGTATCAATACAATATTTTGTCTATGAAATTTGTATGGATTCGTGGTTGTAATTTCGGTTTTATGAATTATTCTTTGGATTTCCGGATTTCTGTTATGTGATTTGGTTTTCTCTTGGATTAATTTATGATCTATATATGTGATAACTTGAATTTAGGTTTTATGGGCAGTAGGTATTTGCATGAATTTTTGGTTAAGTTTGGTTTATTTTCTGAATTCATATGCATATAAATTGATGCATGAGGGCAGCCTTGATCATGTTGTTCCTTGTGTATTGGTTTCACTTGCCGAATGCAATATGAGGTGGATTATAAACATAAAGTTGATTCACCTTGTATTAGTTCTAAGGGCTAGAGTAATTCTGGAAATTTACATGTCGATGTGAGATGAGGTGACGCCATACTTGCTAACATGTCTCCAATATTTGACTCTTGTGCTTATGTGTTCTTCGTGTTTAATTTCTACGCAGAGTGTCTTTAAACCGATTAGCATAATTTAGGATTATACGCAGAGTTAATTCTAAATACTTGAGAAGTCTATAAACGATTAGAATAACCGCAGAGGCTCTAATTAGATTGGAACTAAATAGGATCTAAAATTCAGTTTGAACTTGCTGCCCCTATTCCTTAATTTTATTTTGTTACATGTTTAGAGAGTTTTGTGTTTTGTGCTCTTTGTGGAAGATGTTGATCAATTGTATATAAGAATTTAGGTTTTATTTTCGTAATTTTCAGTAGATATTAGATACCATTTCCAATCCCCCCATATTATTATGTGATGCTTTATGAAATTAAATGCCCTTGATTTCCCCGGATAGAACGATCCCTACTTGTCAATACTACAATCGACACAAGAAGGGTATTATTGGTATGAGATTATTTTGCAGGTACAAATTGTGCACGCATGCGATCCCATCAGATATTCTCCAACAACTTGGTTTCCTCTACTATTTTTGTTCTAGCCAAGGGATTGATCGACCAAGGGAAAGCTGACTTACCATAGGAGTTTGTTAAGGCTACACGAGTGATCGGGGGATCGAAAATAAGCTCGTGACACTAGGGTAACAATCACTTTCTGTGCGTAGACTAATCGTAGACTGAGCATATCTCTTTGATTCATCAGGACTCTGAATTAAGGTTGATCTAACACACATGTGAATTGATTAAAGTAGATGCTATACTATGTATTAGTATTCCATATTCCTTAATGATGTGAGATCGATGAAAAGATTTGTAATTAAAATGGTTGGAAGTACGTACGTACATACGCACTTATTAGTCTAACTTTGATTGAGTTGCATTGTCAACATCTCAAATACTTGACAATGCAACTCGATCGATATTGCTTAAATCACAAGATATAACTTGTTTGTTTAATGTGCACTAACTAGTGAAGTACCTGTCCGGTAAATTTTAACTACAAAACGTTGAAGTGAGGTTGATGCATGTTCATTTTACAGGAGAAATAGTTGGTATAAAGTTAAACTCACATGTACAATATGTGCCTCCCAAGGACCCAAATCACCCAATTTGCAGAACATACATACAACGGGGTTAAGCTCTGCTTCATGATCGAGCTCATCGCCGTTCAGGTACTTGCAAGCAAATTAATGCATAGGAATTATGTAGCCAGTCGGATTAGCTCGAAGGTTAACAGGGTTGGACCGGTTGGTTGAGAATCTTCAAGTCTAAGCAAACGATTTCCTAAGTACTGTCATCATCATGTAATGGAAGTTCCATGGAATATATTACCATAGTGACCCGTTGTGTTCAATATTTCTTATCCAGATGTTTCTAAAACCAGCCAAGATCGATTTGTTTCTGGTAGAAATTATCTAGATGTTTTGAGACCATGTGTTGCATGCCTGCATGCATTTTATTCCTACACGCAGTTTAGCCATATGCATATTACGTACTCCTCCTCACTTTAATCATTTTAGTTTCTTTGATTTAGGTCTAATACTATTAGCAGTAGCAAGCTCGCTCGCCCTTATGATAAACACTTACATATTTCATCCACAGGAGAGGTCTCACAGCCACATATGCATCGCGAGGATCATTTAGCTTGCTTCTGATCCTAGCTAGGTCAAGACAGAGACATGTCCAATTGTCCATAAGCATCGACCTCTCTCTTTCAAGTATAATGCAAGCAATAATTACTACTATTTCAAAGTATATAACTATTTTCAACTTTTGCGAACTCCCCTATAATACATGTTGACCAATATTCTTAACAAGACTTTGTTTCTTTCATCGTGTGGGTAAATAAGAGGTGCATCAAAGTGTCTCCTTCACTGTGAGTTCACCTGAGGCGGCCATAGCTCCACCAATTAAAAAGTTCATCTGTGGATATTATCGGAATTCCATTATAAGTTGACTTGGAATTCTATGATAAGTACTTACATGCTGAATTCGAAAATTAGTCAACATTTGGATATTGACCAATGATTTACGACTACATTGTTTGAGGTCCACGTAAAAAACGATCTTCACCTTCTGTGTTTGAGTTGCCATCGATCTGATGGCTGAGTCTTTTCGATCAACTGGTTTTGTCCAGAATCAAAAGTGAGGGACTCGGCTGGACCTTGACCATAAGTACTCTCTTAAGTTGTTGAACATGGAATACAATCGCATTCCTCGTCGATTCTTTTGCATAAGCAGCATCAAATCTAAAGCACTGCAGCTGTCAATTTAGCTCGTTTGGAATTTCATGGATCAGCTAACTGATTCAAAAAGAATGTTTAGAAGTATCTCTGGTCAAAGTTTAGCTTATAGAGTGTCGAAGCCATATTAATAAAATCTTTCCAATCAAACCATTTATATGTGATATGTTGGGAGGTCATAATTCAAATTTGTGATTTTTTTTTCTTCATCAAAGTATAGAGAAATATTACCCAAGGAGTAAGGACTTTCAATGGCAATAACCACGCTTAAGGGTAGCACATTTGTTGGTCCTTCCACAAACCGAGTGGCGGTATTACCTCATTAGAATTTTTATTTCGATCTGAATGTATGTACTTTTAATTCACATCTTCGACAAATTTTTTTGGCAATATCGATCGCTCTATATATATGCTAGAAGTACATCAATCACTACAAAAAGTTGGGCAAATGCCACACCATGCACATTTTTAGTGTGGCCAACCTAAAAAAGAACTCACATATCTCACTAAATGTGGCTTTTGAATTATTGTATAATAAAAAAACTACATTTAATGAGATATGTTTGTGTTCTTTAGGTTGGCCACACCACTAAAGGTCACACCAGAAATATTGTGGCATTTGCCCAACTTTTTTGTGGTGAATTATCGAGAATTTTATATCCAGCTATGAATTTATCTTGTTAAAGTCTTTTGAAAAGTTTCTTTTCCTTTAGTTTGGTTGATTAGTAGTTCAACTACACCAATTAATTATTAAACAGATATGAGTATAGGCATATCACCATATACACCCAGCCGCCTAGCACAATCCATGGAATTACATCACTATCACTCCAAAATCTAAGTGATTTAGATTTCAGGACACTATTATATATTTTAGTAATAAACTGCCGCTACTAATAATTTAGTCTTTATCTTTTTGTGACATTATTAATCCATCGATCATTCGATCCACTCAAGTTGCTAGGAGAAAGAATTATTTAGCGGTCAATTAATCTGGCTAATTGTCTATAAATATACACAATTATTGAATCATATCTCAGCTGAAAATATTGTCTTCATGCATTATTCCAAACTCTTTCCCGTCGTTAGGAATTTAAAGACATTATATATAGAGGTTCAACATTCACTACAGAGCTGACATATATATCTCCATCTGTTATTTGAGAAACTTAAAGTGATCAATTTAGCAAGGAGACTAGGAGAGTCCCACATCCATTTTGCCTAGGAGCCAGGCAAATCATGAAGTTCTCTTTCCCTTGCTCAAAGTGTTTATCTGCTCGAGCAGGAGTCGTTGATGATAGTAACTTACCTGGTAAGCATAGATCTTTGTTTCGATTAAGTTTGGAATGATTTCTTTTAATTCTTTGATCCTTAGATAGCTCTTGTATTTCCTTCTTTTTTTGTCTCGCTGATTCTTCAAGAAATGAAAAGTATGCCATATATATGCAGACACACGTAGCCAACTGCAGCCTTCTTTCTCTCTTCTAGCTTGAAGGTTTCTTAAGCAGGCTGGTTTTAACTACCATGCATACTCTTTTTTCGTTCCTGAAACTATGATCGATCATCGATGGGATGATGAATTTAACTCAATGTAGAAATAATTTAACAGAAATGCTATAACAAACCCTCAAAGTTTTACATAATTTAGTAAGTAAATTCATGGGGTGAGAAAGCAAATATCCCCTTCGTATAATTGAGTAGCTTCAAATGATGCATGCATACGTACAGTTGACATTGAAGGCCCCGTCTAATATTTTTTCTATTTTCACATCAATTATTGTCGACATATACTTTCTTACATACTTGATAGAGAAGTGTTGATTTATATCTAGTTATCTAATTAATTATCATATATTTGATAAATTAGGTGTGCAGTTTCTTAAGAATGTCCACGCCTTCTCATACAAAGAACTGAAAGTCGCCACCAATGGATTTCATCCCTCCAGTAAAATAGGTGACGGCGGATTTGGTACTGTTTATAAGGTACTTTTTAAATATTATGGTCAATTTGTTTAATTGGTTTGGGGTTTAAGGTTCAGTGATTAACAATTTGATAACCTAGGATTGCATATGCAATAAGATAATTTTTTCACTAAAATGTGCTTTGGTTGGACGTCTTGAAGGGAAGATTGAATGACGGAAGAGATGTGGCCGTGAAAGTACTTTCAGTAGAATCAAGACAAGGTGACAGGGAGTTCATGGCTGAGCTATCATCAGTCTCCAACATTCGTCATGAAAATCTGGTGAAGTTGCACGGCGGTTGCATAGAAGGCCGTCGTCGAATTCTTGTTTACGAATACATGGAACACAACAGCCTTGCTCGCATCTTACTAGGTTTTTTTTCGAGTTCCATAGCTCGATTTCAATTTCTATATGTCATATCCATTCTTGTGTTCATGCAAGAGGCTAATTCCTTATACATGTTAGTCATGAACTCATGATGAACACCAAGTGTTAATTTAATGCATGTGTTAGTGTGTTACTGTGTTTCCTTCAAACTACTAGAGGATCGAGCTTATAATTATAAGATTGAATCCTCGATCCTTAATTTTCTACAAGTTATAGGATGTGGATGATGTGCACGCATATATATCTTTTTCTATAAATTGTTACTGATATGATTTATTGTTGGTAATTTTTAGGTGATGACAAAATCAGATCAAAATTAAATTGGACAGTGCGAAAAGAAATTTGTATAGGAATTGCACGGGGACTTTTCCATATTCATGAAGAGGTTAAACCGCACATCGTACACAGAGACATCAAAGCAAGCAACATACTCATGGAGAAGAACTTTCATCCAAGAATTTCCGATTTCGGATTATCGAAGCTCTTTCCAGAACACGTTTCTCACATAACCACACGAGTGGCCGGAACATTGTAAGTGCAATTGGTTATCTAAGTCTTAACCTAGCTAGGTTGTATAGCATCGAAGTTTTGATATCCTTAATTTGGGTTGTTTTTGATTAAAAGTTGTTCCTCTTGTTCTTAACGAGAATAGAGGCTATCTTGCTCCGGAATATGCCGTCACCGGTCATCTAACACGGAAATCAGACGTCTACAGTTTCGGAGTACTGATCATACAGATAGTTAGTGGACGATCGGCAGTTGACTTCGATATAGAACTTGGAGAACACTATCTTATCCAAAAGGTAATTAAATCAAAATTAGCTAGACTAATTTAATTACTATTCTAAAATTAAATCAATATTAGCTCAATACGCCAAATTATCATGCGTCATTTCTATATAACAAGTACTATACAAAACTACAAGTATAAAACTATGATGTTATATTAACAAAGAGAGAGTCCGGGCATGACCTGTTTTGCAGTTTCTTTTTCTTTTAGATATGCAGTGCAAGTCAATGTTTAACATGTACACTTGAATTTTAATTGAGAGAGGATTATCGATATGTGCAGGCATGGCAAATGCACAAGGACAACAGGCTCGTCGATATAGTAGACTCGACACTTGAGCATGATGGAAACTATACAGAGAAGGAAGCTATCCATTTACTAAAGGTGGGTCTACTTTGTGTACAAGAGAAGTGCAACCTGAGGCCAACAATGTCAGCAGCGATTGAGATGATGATGATCGATGAGAACGATCAGATCAAAGTGAATGATTTCAACAACGTGGAAATAAGGCAGCCAGGAGTGATCACCAATAATATGGACTTGAAAATAGCTCAAAGGAAGCATGAAAGTAGCTCAAAATCAAGCATTAACAGCATGCAAAGCCCACAAGTGTACCGTTTTAATTCTAGAGGTGTCTAAATAATTGTAATACAGTATAAATTTTTGTGCTTGCGTGTGTTTATGATCTGTACACTGCCTTGTTTGTACTTGGCATTTGTATACATACATATTGGAAAAATTGAGCAAATTAGTAATATTTGTAAAAAATTATTCAACGCACCAAACTTTAAACATGCATATATAATTCTTAGTCGGGGTCCTACTGGTACAGATTCATCTCATTGATCATTAGTATTTATTGTTATGCTTTTCACAATTTAAGCTCCAGGACTGGTCAGTCCAGGAGAATGTTCGTTCGGTAAAACATTGAAGAGGGCAGCAGGCTAGCTAGCAGTGAATGAAATTCAATGAAATCTTCTTTGAATTTCAACGGTCATCCCTAACAAATTTCAAATTCCAAAAACGCAGAAAGGAAAATGGAGTTTGATTTCATTTCCCAGGAGATCTTTAATTCTCAAGGCTGGTGGTCCATTCTCTTTTCCTGACGATACGTCCTTTTTCTTGACCTGCTTTGACCGTATACTATTCCCTGCTACCCAATTGGAATTCAAAACGAAATGAAAAAATCAGAGAAAGTTTCAGAGAAAGATGATCGATGGTCCGGTGGTCCAATGTTACAGTCGACCTTTGTTTTTGCAGGGATGAGATTCCTGAAGGTTACTAATGGGTTAGCCATGATGATAATCATCTGCTTCTGCTTCTGCTTCTGCAGAATCGATCACTTTAGCTTTTCCTGGAGATTAGACTCGCATCCAACACATGCTCCCTGCTTTTGCTTCCCTTCGAGCCCTGGCCAGAAGTAGCTTTATGTGTTTGATTTGATTGAATGCCAGAGAGAGAGAGAGAGAGAGAGAGAGAGAGAGAGAGAGAGAGAGAGTGGCCATGTAGCCCTAGTACGGACAAGGCAGATGAGCCTGTGGTGTATGCGAAACCCTAATAATATAAATTGATTGATTGAAGGTGGGAAATTCTGGGAAGATGAGCTCACTATTCCACTAGTAGCAGCTAGCTAGCTGTGTACGCATGCAACTAGGACAAGGAATATGATCATCTAATTTTCTAGGAACTAGAAAAAACTTATCTCTAAAATTGTTTATCTTCGATTTTGTACAGAGGTCGACCTTTTTTTCTTTTCTTTTTCTTTTAGGTTTCTTTGCCTCTTTGCTTTATTTTCTTCTTTAATATCTTGACCGCTTTAGATTGTCCTCTCAAATAATTAAACGTATATTTGTGTACTCGTAGCCATTTCACCATAGATATGACCTTGATATATATAATGTAATCGCACCGACACCATGTAGCCGTCTGATTAGCTATGCTTAAGTGATGAGAGTAAGCAGGGAGTTAGAAGTACGTAGATCGAATAGAGTACGTAGATCGAATAGGCCAATGTTCAACCCCCCTCGCATATACACAATTTTAGAGTTTGATTTATGGCCTAAACTTGATGGATTCTGTATTCCATTTTGTTTGGCTAATTACTATATATATAACATGATTCATGAGCATACAAGTAAGATTGGATTAGTGGGTGGGTTTTCACTTTCTTTTTTGCATAATGTATAAAACAATAACATTTAATTTTTATTTTAATTTTTTTTAAGACTTAGAGTCAGTTTGGTATTGAGTTTTGAAAAAAATAATCACTTATAATTATTATTATGAGTTGATTATATGTTTGGTAAGTTTTTTAAAATTCTTACTTATAAAATTTAATTAAAAAAATCACGATTTTAAAAAGCATGTGAAATATTACTTATTTAAAATTCAATTTTTTCATATTTAAGTTTTTTCACCTTAATACCAAATTAAACCTTAATGTATTGGTTCAAAAAAAAATGTGAAGGAAAACAAAGCAATTGGCTAGGTTTAAGGTTAAAAACCAGAGGGTCATAGGAAGCGTCTCCATGATACAGGCGTGCAAACAAGATGGAAGGGTGATGAGTGCTCATGTCTCTCATGCGCAGTAGCGTTACATGAAAACACGAAATGCGAGAGTTAATGAGAAGTTGTAACTTCCATGTTGTCAGTCACCTTCCAATTAGTTAAATAATTTTACCGTAATTTGAGCCATTTGACAGTTTCATTTCTCCAGTCCCCTCGTGACAAGTGTGTGTGGAAGAGGTGAAAAATGATTAAACTGTCTGGACATGAGAAAACATGTGACAACCCGGTAATAATGCCAAAAAAATTTACCTCAGAAGCTGTCATCATTATTTTCTCTGCACCAAACATAAACATCAAATCTGTAAAACCCTAACATCTAGAGGAAGAAGAAGAAGATGGAGAAGAAGAAGAAGAAGATCGATCAAGTACCTTCCTTTTCCTCAGAGCTGAGAACCAGCTGCAAACTTCTGAAATTTCAATGCTGCCCCATGAAATTTCATGAAGAACTCCTTACCAATTTCGATACTAGAATTACACCTGCAAAATCAATTGAATAGAAGTACCAGATATATATACAAACACCCTACATATCATGAAGAGAAATACCAGATACATATACAAACACCGTATATATCATGTATAACACATATGCATGGCTCCTCATACGCCATCCACGGAGGCCATCGATACTCGATGAGCTCTCTGCAAATGGCATACAGGGAGCCAGGCACATATAGTACTTATGTATATATATGTGATATAACAGGGCCATTTTATATATTCAAAGTTCAGAAAACTAATTAATCAAATGAATCTCACCCTTCATGAATACAGGTTTGTAAGAGAGGTAGATAGATCGAGGTATAGAGATCTGGAGGAGAATGAGAGGAATGGGAACCGGGTCATAATCGAAATGGAGATAAGAGAGATTTTTCTCAGAGCCCAACAGACCCCCATTTGAATTGGCATAAAACAAGCAAACCAGAATACCAGAAGGCTAATTAAAACTAAACTTAGGGAACCGGAGGGGAGCACATAGGCCTGAAATTTGTTGTTGTGGGGTTGTGGGTGGTGTGTTTCAGAGAGAAAGAAGGAAAATGTGGGGTTGGAGTTGCACCCCAGCTTTGCCTCTAAATATAGGCACACACCGGCCAAGAGAAAGAGAGAGAGAGAGAGAGAGAGAGAGAGAGAGAGAGAGAGAGAAATGGTGAAGCATCTAGAGAGAGAGAGAGAGAAATGATGAAGAGGCTTGGGTTAGTAACTACGCAATTTCCTAAGCTAGGCCTTATGGTGTTTGAAATCTCCTTTTCTGGGTCGTAAAGCAGAGGTTGCTTTACTCCCTTCTGAACCCTCACTTTGTCTGGGAGTGCTTGGAAGACATGGATTCCTCATCCTTCTCTGTTAGCTAGCTCACTTTAAAAGAAGTTTTTTCATTTTTCTTCTTCCTATTAGAAAATAAAATAATTAAAGTGGAAAAGGAGAAAAATAATACCACAATTCTATCATCTTTTTCTTTTTGCTCCATCACTTCATCTCTTTATCTATTATTTTTGCCCTTTTTCATACCCTTCTTACATATTCTATCACTAATAATTGATTGTGTTACCAACAGAGATTTGCACTTAACTACTTTTGGTTTGATAATCAAATTTTTCGAATAGTCCATGACCTGGTTGGTCTTACCTAATTTTACCTTTACTTCTGTCCACACAGATACAGTAGTGGAGTAGTCGATACAGATCGTTCAGAAACAAAAATAAGAAGAAAACCAAGAACAGCATGCCTGTTATCTAATTGGCTTTACTTAATATTAATCTAAACTTGTTTGCCAAACAATGTGGACAGTTGATCCAGCTTATTGGCCATGTTGGAAATTCGTCGATAAACTCTTGTCCTAATGCGTGTGCTTCCATATATTAACTGTACGTTTCATGGTAAAACATGCATAAAAACTACCCCTGGCTTCTTGTAATAGTCTGATGTTCAATGTTCTTATAAAAAAAAAATCAGATTTTAGTTTTCATTGCTCTCTGCCCAAACCTTCGCCTTCTATAAAATATGCCGCCCTGGCCAACGCCTGGGCGGTCGCCTTTCATAAGACGTGCGGCATTATGACTGGCGAGGCTTTTTCCTCCCAGAAGTGCGCCTCGGCGTCTCCTTTGAAACAGTGGTTTAATCGGTTGCGTTAGCACAGAAAGATCATATATTCGAGTGCAAGAGAAGGCCAAGTTCATTGCAGATGTTCAACTAAGCTTTGCGCATTCAATCCCATCGATCAGCAACCCCATCATAATGTTTTTCTATACCAGATAGAGATATAGATAAACTGTCAATTAGTAAACAATTCATTTTTCAAAGCAAAACCTTTTCAACTCAAAAATATCTAACCTAACTTGCCACTGAACCATTTGATTTGATGGCATATAATCCATGTATAATTAGTTAGGTCTCAATCTTTTTCATTTCTTACTTCAATCTCACTTGTACAAGACCAAACGCCAAAAACTCGAATGATGTTCTAACCTTATGCTATTTTTTTCTGCGAATAGTCAATATCTCCACGAGAATCTTTTGCCGTCCCAAATGGCCACCAACAGAATAAATTTTAGGGTTGACATATAAAAACAGCACTCTGTCAGAATATATTGTCTTGTATTATTTCTACCCTATGATCGATGATTGATCGATCATCTATTTTTGTTTTTTCAAATATATAGTAAAACTATATATGATCGGATTGGATGATTCGTTTGATAAAGTAATGTGGTTAACGAGTAAGACATAATAAGGAGTTTCACATCGTGTGGCTGGGCGTTAATGTTCAAACAGTAGTTGAAGTGATTTGAATCAATTGTTTGGAGTAACTATGAACTCTATACGATTAACAAATCAATTGTTTGAAATAGAACAGGATGTTATTTTCCTCTTAATTTTGGTCAAATTAATACTAGAAAATGACACAAATTACTTATGTGTTATACTGTTATACATAATATATATCAGTTATTATGTATAACATGACTGAAAAGATCGAAGAAACTAATGAACCACTAGTGTCCAGCATCCTCTGTTTGTTGTATACTACTGGTGGAACACTGATGCGACCTTTCGAAAGGACCAGGGGTTGAAAGAGGAAGGATTTGATTACCTAATGTCACCAATGATGTAGATCGATTGTTGAGAAACTTCGTGACTATGATCACGAATGGAGTGTAATAGGAAATATGGCGTTAAAACTCGATTAGTTATAGGGAGGAACAAGATGAACGTCCATCTAATGAACACACCATGCATGAAACAAAACTTCTAATTCCTTGCCCTGTACGTACTAATGCTTAATTCAGATAACTATGTTCAATTTCTGATTTAGTACGTGTGTATTCAGTTTCTAATTCAGGCAAAACCCTTGTAACTTTTCAAAATTAAGAATAGCATTCTCATAGGTAAGATTTTTGTACAATCATAAGTTCTTTTCCAATTTAATACCATCATTGTACGTATGGTGATCACCTTATCAATAGCTAATCAAAGATTATGCTTAACTATATATCATTGGATGTACGTTAATCCAACAGTAAAAGTAGTATAAGTGTCTAAATGTAAGGGTGATTGAACACCATTTTATCAAAGGTAAGTACGTAATTAATAGGTAAACGGTGATCAAGATTACATTGTCTAATATAGGTTATGTTATTCTCAAATAAATGTATATATGTCGGGTACGGTGTATTGCTGCTAACAACATTTGAATTGTATCACTACTTGAGTATTAAAATTAACTCTAAAGTTGGACACGAGTGAATTAGTTCGGTGTATTTGATTAATACACGTACTGACTAATGTAACAGCTCCAAACTCTGGCGAAGGGGCGATAATAATTTCATGAACTTCTAAGAAAGCCGTCCCACTATGGCTGATGATCGATCTGTCTGATCTGAAAATACTACAATTGAAAAGGCAGAAGCAAACACATGAAATAGGGGAAGAAAGCAGAAACTGTACTAGCAGTCGTCCTACATACATCTTGGGTATACATACCATCGCAAACGACAACGGTTAATGAACAACATGCCATTGGAACAATAATATTAGATTATATATAACACAATGCTAGGGTTAAAAGACACAAAGCTTTAGCATAAACCAAACAGAATGCTAGCTAGCTAGGGATGGGAAAAATGAGTATTCAAATGTAGATTTTTTTTTTTGAAGATAGTATTCAAATGTAGTTGAGAGAGATAGTAGCACACCCATTTGCCCACTCACTTGGAATGCAACGCATTCATAGACATACACACACACACACACACACATATATATATATATATATATATATATATATATATATATTGTATTAGAGAGAGAGAGCCAATATTGGTAATTAGAATTGATAGTAAAAAAAAAAAGGAGGAGGTGGAGTGTGACACATACATACATGATTGATTTATGTTAATTACATGCATGTGTGTATGTAACCCATTTGGAAAAGCTGCAAGGATTATGAGGGCTTTGCTTGCTTTGCTTGCTTTCCTTGTATGGAGAAGCTGGCAAAGGATGGAGAAAGAAAAGAGGAAAAGGAAGGAGGAGGAACCCGTATATTAAAAATGGAAGCAAAAAACTTTATCGTGTAGAGTGTTGGAAGCAACAAGTGTGGGAATCCTGGTGTCAGAGAAAATATATATTGGCTTTGGCTCCCTTTGCTCTCTACTACTAGCTACCCGAGCTAATTAGCAGTTGTGTCTTGCCTTTGCCCCCTTGGGTGTTTGTATGTATCGACTTCTAATCTAACTCTCCCCCTCGACTACTTTGACCTAGATTCTACTTCCAAACACATAATACCATTCTACTGCTGGAGTTGGACTTGACTGAGTTGCTAACTTAGTTTGGTTTCTTCTGTAAATTGCAAAACCTCCCTTCCCAGCTCTCTCTCTCTCTCTCTCTCTCTCTCTCTCTCTCTCTCCGCTTCAGTTCTATACGAATTATGCCTCGAACTGCACGCAAGAAACACATTCACGCATCAAGCAGCAGCTATGGCCGGGCTGGGTTTTAGTATTAAGGATCATCGTGCTCTCTCTGCAGTGTGTCATGTGCTGCACAGAGCACTGTTTTGTATTTTGCTTTTCCGAATGAAACTGAAACCCTAAAAATGAATAAAGAAAGGGTTCTTTTTAAGGGGAGTGGTTCTCGAATTTAACATAAGCAAACACGCATGTTGAAGGACTTGTAGTTATTGTTATTCGTTTGATACTAGTCTCATCATCCCCAGTCCCCCATATGCAAACTCTTTCTGGCTTGGATTTCTCCCCTTTTTAGAACATCTTCTAATATTCCATTTCCGCCGCGCTAGCTATCTTAGCTTCCTCTTAATCAGCACGCTTCTGCAACCTCAAAGAACCCTAATTTTTCCTCCTCTCTATAAACGATTTGTTCTCTTTCACTTCCCTGAATAAATTATGGACTCTACTACATATGGTCATGCAAAAGAACAAAATTTTCCTCTTTTACCCTCAAATATAATTAAATCTTATGTAAGTTATATAGTGTGTTATGTTCCTCATCCTATTGAGAATAGATAATTCCATGACATCTATTCATCTTATTTCACATGCAACCATCGCTAACCAATCTAAACAAATTGTCCTAAGAGAGAAATAATACGAAGGGTCTAGGATCATCCATAGAGAAAAGTATATAAAAAAGCAAAACGGAGTGAACACATTATTCAATACAC